>CAWUFW010000702.1:2360000-2555000 GCA_963921515.1 Calotriton arnoldi
ATAAGATGCCTCATGTTCTTTTAGCGACGGTTCTCACTGAGCAAGAGTGTGCCATCATATTGGTGTTCTGTTTGATAGATGCATGAATTTCGTTTCTTTCACAATGTGCAGATGTAGGTTGTCATTAAAATGGAAGGTGTGTCCATGGCCTTCAAGGATGTGGCGATACCGGCCTGCATAGTATATAAACAGCAGTTTCAGGTAGTGGTGCGGCGAATACTGTTACACACATACTGTAAAAAGGACAACGAATATCAAGCTATTTCAGGAAGGAGGGATAAACACAGAAATGCACCTAGGTTTATAAAATAATTGGAATTATATATATATTTTTTATTGTGATAAGTTTTTGAAATTCTGTGCAAAAGTTGCTCGTGATCACACAATGACACATTGTTAGACTTGGCATCTTTTGGCGTGTTTCCCCTGACTTTTTGCTTTCTGACCTCCCGGTTTTGACTCTGTTTTTGCTGGTGTAATGATTCTGCGCACTTTCCCCACTGCTGTCCAGTGGGAAAGTGCAAGTGCTCCTGTATAAAATGTGTTACGGATTGGCGTTTCCATGATTGGCCTATTTGGTTTATGTGTCAGTCCCTTGTAAAGTGCACTGCGAGTGCCAGGGCCTATAGACCAAATGCTGTTGGTGGGCTGCAGCACTGGATTGTGCCACCCACGCAAACAGCCCGTAAAGTGTAACTCGGGCCTGCCATTGCAGAGCCTGTGCGCAGCCTAGGGCTGCCATGTCGACTTGGCAAGTGCGCACACTTGCAAGTCCCTAAACCTTCCCTTTTCTACATGTTGGTCACCCCTAAGGTAGGCCCAAGGTACCCCTGTGGGCAGGGTGCGTTGTATGCGAAAGGTAGGACATGCCCTGGTGTGTGTGGCATGTCCTGATAGTGAATTACAGCCTAGTTCGTTTTTCACTATTGCAAGGCTACCTGTTCCCCATAGGCCAGAACGGGCAGTTTTGATTATTACAGCTTATAATCCTAACTGACCCCGGGAACATGGTAGAAATTCGAGTTTAGTATGCCTGGACTCAGAATGATAAAATGCATCTTTTAGTGAAGTTGGTTTTAACATTCTGTGTTTGAAAATACCCCTTTTAGAAAGTGGGTATTTTCTTGTCTAACCATCCAAGCCTGCCTCTGCGAGGTTGTGTATTCCTTGTCTGGAGTGTGAGTGACAGGGGCTGGGGGATGCCAGGAGACAGGGTGAGTCAGCACAGGGCTGAATAGCAAGATCTACATGTAGATGGGTGGGAGGAGTTGCACCTGGGCCCTGAATAGGACAGTGCCTTCCCTCCACAATGCTGGCTCCACCTCCTGTGGTGCGTCTGATGTCCCTGGCCTACTCTCTGAAAGACGGGTCGGAGACTTGTCAACAAAGTGCTCCAGAACTGGTTTGGACTAGGCAAAGGCCTCTCTGCCTTCAGAGAACAAAGGAATTTGGGATATAAATATTGGGGCCCTGACCCCATGAATTTAGATCTCGCTGGAATCAAGGAACCTGCCAAGACGAAGAGCTGCCAGGAGGAGTACTGCCCCTTTGCTGTGTTGTTGCTTTGTTGGGTTGGCCTGCAGCTGCTGCTTCTGCCTTGGGCAGTGAAAGGACTGAACTTTCTACAAACTTGTGCTGAGTATCTCCAAGGGCCTGGAACCGAGCTGGCCTCCTGCTAAGAAGTCTCAGGGACTACAAAGACTTCACAAGCCTCTGGGTACCGCTTCTGGAACGCTGTTTCAGTTGCCACAGAGGAAGGGAACTGCAACCTACTCCGTCAACCGAAACCATCCCTGACCGGTGACCTGTTTGCACCGCAGACCGCATAGCCCCGCTTCGCATCGCAACCCTGGTCTCACCGTAGGCGACGTCCGACGCCGTCAACACCGAGCCGCTGCTTGCACCGTGACCTGTGGGCACCGCAGTTCGCATCGCATCGCTTCACTGAACCAGCCGGACCCGACCGACGCGGTCGCTGCAACTGGCTCAACAGTCGTGACCGCATCGCATTTGGGGCACCGCTCGCACGTTTGCGACGCACCGCTCCGACTCGCACCGCTGTCCGACGCCAGCTCCCGCACTCCGGCTTGGTCGCCTGCATCGCAACCTGTCAGCACCGCATCGTACAACGTCTCGCCCTGCACCGCACACCTTGGACTCACCGACTCCGTCTGCACGACGCTCATCGAGCCGCTGCCTGCACCGCATCGAGGGACACCGCACCTTGCATCGCTCCGTCTTGCACCGCAACCGCGACGAACGCCGACCGGCTCGTACACTCCTTACCAGCCACAACGAGAAAGGTACTGTGACCGAGTCTGTTCACGACTCTGCTGGCCCGTAGCGACGCGGTCGGCTGGAACTGTTGGACTCTGTGTAATTCAGCATCGCGGTAGACCCGGACGGGGCTACCGACTCGTACGAACTTTGCTTTTGTGTTATTCCTGCAAAGAAGAAGTTACCTTATCAAGCATTCTTTTTTAAAGTATCGTATTGTGGATTTTTGTTGTAATTGGTCTTGTCTTGAGTATATAAAAATATTGGTTATTTTTCTAAACTGGTGTGGTGTCCGTTTGTAGTGCTTACACTGTACTACTGTTGGTTATGTGCAAATGCTTTACACACTGCCTCTAGAATAAGCCTGACTGCTCGTGCCAAGCTACCAAGGGGGTGAGCAGGGGTTATTTTCGGAGTGTAACTCCCTTACCCTGACTAGGAAGAAGGGTCCCTACTTGGACAAAGGTGCAAGCCCTTGCCAACTAGAGATCCCATTTCTAACATTGGTTGTCAGCGGTGAGGATAGGACTTGTGTTTGCACTTGACTTACAGTGATTGGTGTGCACTACTACCATATCGCAGACCATTACGTACCACATACTGGTTCTTTTTCTTTTGGCCTATTTTTGATCTTGCCAGTTTTCAACTCACTACTTTTGTCATGCCTGACTCAGCTGCATCATCCGTTGCATCTCTGGAAGTTATCTTTGAGGAGGATAGGTTGGAAACCTACGCCGTAAAGGAACTACGAGCAATTTGTAAAAACCTTAAAGTCCAAATTAAAGGCCTCACAAGGAAGGAGGAGCTACAGAAGGCGCTGAGGGCCTGGGTAGCAGCCAGACATGCCAGTGGGCAGCCTGGTAATCTCAGTGAGGAGGTGGAGGAGCCTATTTCCAGGGTGGATGTGCTTTTGGGTGGGGGGGAACCCGCCAGGTCAGGCAGCAGCAGTCTGTCCCCAGAGGAGCTGGAGGACAGGCGGGAGGCAAGGCAGTTTGAGCTGCAGAAGCTCAGGCTGGAGAGTGAGCGGGAGGAGAAGAGATTGGCCATGGAGGAGAAGAAGATGCTCTTAGAGCATGAGAGAGAACTGAAGGAGCTAGAACTTAGGAGTAAGTCAGGCTCAGATGGTGGCAGCCATTCGTCCAGAAAGGCAGACAGGATTGTGCACATTCCCAAGAATGTAGGCAAGGAGTTCAAGAAGGGGGATGACATACAAAGGTGGTTTCAGGGTTATGAGGCAGCCATACACATGAATGGGGTCCCTGAGGAAAATTGGGGAGCAGGATTGTGGCCACTTTTCCCTGAAGAAGCAAGGGATGCTCTGATAGCTTTGGGTAAGGGGTATCACCTCACCTATGCTGACATGAAGGATGCCCTTCTCACTTAGTATGGTCTTACTCCTGAAAAGTACAGGGATCAGTTCAGGTCCAGTAAGAAGTCTGATGCCAACACTTGGTTGGAATGTGTGGATGTGTTCTGCAGGTCTCTGGATGGTTGGGTGAAGGGCAGTAGTGTAACAGATTTTCAGGGGCTCTACAACTTGATTGCATGGGAGCACTTGTCTAGTCTATGTTTTGCAGATCTGCGTCAGCACCTAGTGGATAGTAAGCTAACTGACCACAGGAAGCTTGCTATGGAAGCGGACCGCTGGGTGAGTACCAGGGTCCACAAGAAAGCGTTAGGGGGAGACTCAGCCAAAGGTGGGCAGGGTCCCCAGCAGAAAGGTGGGGGGACAAGGGTAAAGCACAGGAGTTCTCTAAAGGGCCCCAAACTAGTACCCAGGGTAAAGGTTCCCAGCCCCCGGTGATAAGAAGAAAGGGGTCTCTACAGGGAAGCCTGTTGAGACCGGCCCCGCAAGTGTTATGCATGTGACCAGGTAGGTCACTTTAAGGGGACCCCAAGTGCCCAAAGGGGACACAGCCACCCACTGGTGGACAGTCCAAAGTGTTGGCTAGTGTAGCGCTTGGGGAGGAGGGGTGCCCACAGGAGGGTGGGGATCCCGCAGAAATGACCCTTGTCTCACTAGGGGACAGTGAGATGGTCCCAGGAAACCAGGTGCCCCTAACACAAAGAAATATAGCACCTGGGTGACCATTAATGGGAACAGGGTAGAGGCTCTCAGAGATACTGGAGCCAGTGTGACCTCAGTCCGGTGTCACCTGGTCTCTGAGAAGCAGGTAGTCCCAGGGGCATTCCACCAAGTAGTTGCTGTAGACAACTCTGAGCGCCAGTGTATGGTGGCGCAGGTTCCCTTTGAATGGGGGGGTCTCAGGTCCCTTGAGGGTGGTTGTGAGCCCTACCATGCCTGTAGATTGTCTGCTAGGTAACGACCTGGAGCAGTCCTTATGGAAGGAGGTTGAGCTCAGGTCTCACTTGGAGATGCTTGGGTTGCCAGAGTGGGCATGCGTGTCTACTCGGTCAATGGCAGCCAGAAAGGGTGATCAAGAGGACTTGGAGCCTGGAACAGTGGCCCAAGTCCCTGCCAAGAAGAAAGGGCAGGGGCGCGGAAACCGGCCCCGAAGCTCCCACGGACCGGGAGGAGGCGGACCTCGAGGGGGACACCCCGGTACCTACAGGGGAGCAGGTAGCCGAACTGGGAGACATCTCTGAGCTGACCCATTGGCAGCAAGAAGGGGGTCCCACCAGGGAGGAGTTCTGCAGGGAGCAGAGCGAGTGCCCTACTCTGGAGGGTCTGCGGCGGCAGGCTGCAGACCAGGCAGCTGGTAATCAGTCCGGGTCACATCTGATCTACTGGGAGAGTGGTCTCCTATACAGTGAGCCTAAGGTTGCTGAGCCTGGGTCAGCCCGTGTGCTGGTGGTACCCCAGCGCTTCAGGACCTTCCTACTGGGTCTGGCTCATGACGTGCCTTTGGCAGGACATTTGGGGCAGGACAAGACCTTTGACAAGCTTGTCACCCACTTCTTTGGCCCCAAATGCGAAGGCAGTCAGATGCACACTGTAGGTCTTGCCAAACTTGCCAGGCAAGTGGTAAGAGTGGGAGGAAGGTCAAAGCTCCTCTCCAACCTTTTCCTGTTGTTGGTACACCCTTTGAAAGGGTAGGGATGGATATTGTGGGGCCACTGGATCCCAAGACAGCCATGGGCAACAGGTACATCCTGGTCTTGGTGGACCATGCCACCCGGTACCCGGAGGCAATTACTCTCAGGACAACGACGGCGCCAGTGGTGGGCCGGGCGTTAATGGGGATCTATTCCCGTGTGGGATTCCCCAGAGAGGTGGTTTCTGATAGGGGGACCAATTTCATATCCAAGTATATGACATCCCTGTGGAAGGAGTGTGGTGTAACCTACAAGTTCACCACTCCTTACCACCCACAAGGAAACGGTCTGGTGGAGAGATTCAACCAGACCTTGAAAGGCATGATCAAGGGTCTAACAGAACCCATGAGGCGTAAGTGGGACGTCCTCTTGCCATGCCTACTCTTTGCATTCAGGGAGGTGCCTCAGAAGTCTCTTGGGTACAGCCCCTTTGAGCTCCTGTATGGCCACCCTGTCAGAGGACCTCTGAGTTTGGTTAAGGAAGGCTGGGAGGCAGCTCCCAGGAAAACTCCCCAGGATGTGTTTAGCTACATGCTGGCCTTTAGAAACCAAACTGCCCGCTTCAGGAAACTCGCTCAGGCGAACCTAGAAGCAAGCCAGGAAGAAATGAAGAGATGGTATGACCAGAATGCCACTTTGGTCGAATTTCAACCTGGGCAAAAAGTGTGGGTCATGGCCCCAGTGGCACCTTGTGCCTTGCAGGACAAGTGGACTGGGCCATATGAGGTGGTGGAGCGCAAAGTGACGTCACCTACCTGGTGGATTTGCAAGCTCCAAGGAACCCTTTGAGGGTCCTTCAGGTGAACCGCCTCAAGCCCCACTTCGAGCGGTCCGAAGTGAGTATGCTCTTGGCGACAGATGATGGGGTGGAAGAGGAGAGTGAGCCTCTCCTGACCTCCTGTCTACCAAGGAGCATGATGGGTCAGTAGAAGGTGTGATCCTCTCCCCTACTCTGACTCAGGAGCAGCAGGGGGACTGTCACCAGTTGTTGGGACAGTTCGCCCCACTGTTCTCTCTGACCCCGGTGTTACTCACTGGTGTACCCATGACGTGGACACTGGTGACAGCCCTCCTGTGAAGCACAAGATTTACAGGTTGACTGACCGGGTCAGAGCCAGCATCAAGGAGGAGGTCTCTAAGATGTTGGCGTTAGGGGTGATTGAGCCCTCCCACAGTCCTTGGGCCAGCCCAGTGGTCTTGGTCCCAAAGGCTGCTGCGCCCGGTGCCACTCCAGAACTCCGGTTTTGTGTGGACTACCGTGGGCTCAATGCCGTCACCAGGACTGACGCGCACCCCATCCCCCAGAGCTGATGAGCTCATTGATCGGTTGGGAGCTGCCCGGTTCCTCAGCACGTTTGATTTGACGTCTGGGTACTGGCAGATTGCCTTAACCGATGGGGCCAAGGAGAGATCAGCATTCTCAACCCCAGAAGGTCATTACCAATTCCGGGTGATGCCCTTTGGGTTGAAGAATGCCCCTGCCACCTTTCAGAGGTTGGTCAATCAGGTGTTGGCTGGGCAGGAGGATTTCAGTGCCGCCTACCTGGATGACATTGCTGTGTTCAGTTCCAGCTGGGAAGAACATTTACAGCACCTTGAGAAAGTGTTGAGGGCTCTGCAAGGTGCAGGCCTCACGATCAAGGCCAGTAAGTGCCAGATCGGGCAGGGTTCTGTGGTGTACTTGGGACACCAGGTAGGAAGCGGCCAGGTGGCGCCCCTACAACCCAAGATTGACACCATTCTGGCTTGGGAGCCCCCCAAGACCCAGACAGAGGTGAGACCCTTCCTAGGTCTCACCGGCTACTATAGGAGATTTGTTAAGGGCTATGGCACCATCGTTGCCCCCTTAACAGAGCTGACTTCTAAGAAGCAGCCCAGGGAAGTGATCTGGACTGAGTCCTGCCAGAAAGCTTTTGATGCCCTGAAGGCAGCCATGTGCACGGCGCCCGTGCTCAAGGCACCTGACTTCTCCAAGGAATTCGTCGTGCAGACTGACGCTTCAGAGCATGGTGTGGGAGCGGTGCTCTCACAACTGAACGAAGAGGGCCTGGATCAGCCTGTAGTCTTCCTTAGCAGGAGACTACTCCCCAGGGAACAGAGGTGGAGTGCCATAGAAAGGGAAGCTTTTGCTGTGGTCTGGGCGCTGAAGAAGTTGAGACCATACCTGTTTGGGACTCACTTCCGGGTTCAGACAGACCACAGGCCCCTCAGATGGTTGATGCAAATGAGGGGTGAGAATCCAAAACTGCTGAGGTGGTCCATCTCCCTACAGGGAATGGACTTTACGGTGGAACACCGTCCTGGTACAGAACACGCCAACGCAGATGGTCTGTCCAGGTTCTTCCGCCTTAGTGAAGAGAACTCCAATGGGGTTGGGTAGTTCTCCCTAATTCAGCTGGAGGGGACATGTGTTAGACTTGGCATCTTTTGGCGTGTTTCCCCTGACTTTTTGCTTTCTGACCTCCCGGTTTTGACTCTGTTTTTGCTGGTGTAATGATTCTGCGCACTTTCCCCACTGCTGTCTAGTGGGCAAGTGCTCCTGTATAAAATGTGTTACGGATTGGCGTTTCCATGATTGGCCTATTTGGTTTATGTGTCAGTCCCTTGTAAAGTGCACTGCGAGTGCCAGGGCCTATAGACCAAATGCTGTTGGTGGGCTGCAGCACTGGATTGTGCCACCCACGCAAACAGCCCGTAAAGTGCAACTCGGGCCTGCCATTGCAGAGCCTGTGCGCAGCCTAGGGCTGCCATGTCGACTTGGCAAGTGCGCACACTTGCAAGTCCCTAAACCTTCCCTTTTCTACATGTTAGTCACCCCTAAGGTAGGCCCAAGGTTCCCCTGTGGGCAGGGTGCGTTGTATGCGAAAGGTAGGACATGCCCTGGTGTGTGTGGCATGTCCTGATAGTGAATTACAGCCTAGTTCGTTTTTCACTATTGCAAGGCTACCTGTTCCCCAAAGGCCAGAACGGGCAGTTTTGATTATTACAGCTTATAATCCTAACTGACCCCGGGAACCTGGTAGAAATTCGAGTTTAGTATGCCTGGACTCAGAATGATAAAATGCATCTTTTAGTGAAGTTGGTTTTCTGTGTTTGAAAATACCCCTTTTAGAAAGTGGGTATTTTCTTGTCTAACCATCCAAGCCTGCCTCTGCGAGGTTGTGTATTCCTTGTCTGGAGTGTGAGTGACAGGGGCTGGGGAAT
Source organism: Calotriton arnoldi (assembly GCA_963921515.1). Taxonomy (NCBI): domain Eukaryota; kingdom Metazoa; phylum Chordata; class Amphibia; order Caudata; family Salamandridae; genus Calotriton; species Calotriton arnoldi. Next base: position 2,368,539 of record CAWUFW010000702.1, read on the forward strand.
GCCAGGAGACAGGGTGAGTCAGCACAGGGCTGAATAGCAAGATCTACATGTAGATGGGTGGGAGGAGTTGCACCTGGGCCCTCAATAGGACAGTGCCTTCCCTCCACAATGCTGGCTCCACCTCCTGTGGTGCGTCTGATGTCCCTGGCCTACTCTCTGAAAGACGGGACGGAGACTTGTCAACAAAGTGCTCCAGAACTGGTTTGGAATAGGCAAAGGCCTCTCTACCTTCAGAGAACAAAGGAATTTGGGATATAAATATTGGGGCCCTGACCCCATGAATTTAGATCTCGCTGGAATCAAGGAACCTGCCAAGACGAAGAGCTGGAAGAGCTGCCAGGAGGAGTACTGCCCCTTTGCTGTGTTGTTGCTTTGTTGGGTTGGCCTGCAGCTGCTGCTTCTGCCTTGGGCAGTGAAAGGACTGAACTTTCTACAAACTTGTGCTGAGTATCTCCAAGGGCCTGGAACCGAGCTGGCCTCCTGTTAAGAAGTCTCAGGGACTACAAAGACTTCACAAGCCTCTGGGTACCGCTTCTGGAACGCTGTTTCAGTTGCCACAGAGGAAGGGAACTGCAACCGACTCCGTCAACCGAAACCATCCCTGACCGGTGACCTGTTTGCACCGCAGACCGCATCGCAACCCTGGTCTCACCGTAGGCGACGTCCGACGCCGTCAACACCGAGCCGCTGCTTGCACCGTGACCTGTGGGCACCGCAGTTCGCATCGCATCGCTTCACTGAACCAGCCGTACCCGACCGACGCGGTCGCTGCAACTGGCTCAACAGTCGTGACCGCATCGCATTTGGGGCACCGCTCGCACGTTTGCGACGCACCGCTCCGACTCGCACCGCTGTCCGACGCCAGCTCCCGCACTCCGGCTTGGTCGCCTGCATCACAACCTGTCAGCACCGCATCGTACAACGTCTCGCCCTGCACCGCACGCCTTGGACTCACCGACTCCGTCTGCACGACGCTCATCGAGCCGCTGCCTGCACCGCATCGAGGGACACCGCACCTTGCATCGCTCCGTCTTGCACCGCAACCGCGACGAACGCCGACCGGCTCGTGCACTCCGTACCAGCCACAACGAGAAAGGTACTGTGACCGAGTCTGTTCACGACTCTGCTGGCCCGTAGCGACGCGGTCGGCTGGAACTGTTGGACTCTGTGTAATTCAGCATCGCGGTAGACCCGGACGGGGCTACCGACTCGTACGAACTTTGCTTTTGTGTTATTACTGCAAAGAAGAAGTTACCTTATTAAGCATTCATTTTTAAAGTATCGTATTGTGGATTTTTGTCGTAATTGGTCTTGTCTTGAGTATATAAAAATATTGGTTATTTTTCTAAACTGGTGTGGTGTCCGTTTGTAGTGCTTACACTGTACTACTGTTGGTTATGTGCAAATGCTTTACACACTGCCTCTAGAATAAGCCTGACTGCTCGTGCCAAGCTACCAAGGGGGTGAGCAGGGGTTATTTTAGGAGTGTAACTCCCTTACCCTGACTAGGAAGAAGGGTCCCTACTTGGACAAAGGTGCAAGCCCTTGCCAACTAGAGATCCCATTTCTAACACACATTAACATATATAAATATACATGTTAATTTATATCAAAGAAGCAAAATAGCGACCGTGACAGATATCTATTGGTGGGGCACGATCGACCATATGCTCTCAATAAGCCTCAGAAAGACAATAGTTAGCTGGTCTAATGGACAGTTATGCCGATGGTGTTTCAACACTTAAGGGCATATTTACAACTAAAGTGGTGGAGCACGGCGGTAAGCCCAGAAGGTTAACGCCACGCTCCGTCACTTTAGAAATGCAGGGCTGCACCGTATCTACAACAGTATGGGGCAGTCCTGCATTTCTCCCTGCGCTGGCGCTAAATTTAGCTGCCTAGTGCCAACGCAGGCACTGCGTTGTGGGAAATTATTGTTTATGTGTAGGAAGGTGTCCCTTCCTCCACATAAACAGTGACATTCCTGAGCGAAAGGGGCTTGTAAATATGCCCCTTAGTGGTTTATTTGTAATCATTAGGACTAGGAAATTCAGAGCAAAACAAGCATAATATATAGACAGGGAATCCACATCCAGGCGTAAATGAGGTTGAAATGGTCCTTGTATCCTGAGCAGGCAAGCGTTGCATCCCGACATATTAAAAGTTCTGGCATTTAATGGCTTAGAGATATACTGGAATAGAGAAACATAGGATGCTGAATTGTACGTTTGGTGAAAATTGGTAGTTATGTTAGAACTAGAATGGCACTCTGACCTTCAGTGTCCGTCCCACAAAGTTAATTGAATGTACTAAATATACCGGTATCAGCCACTGTTGTTTACATATGTTGATGATTATCCCATGCTCCGGGTGGTTCAAAGGGTAGCTCATATTCTTGTAGAGTACTGGTTTACATAAGGCACCGATTGGTGTAGTGGCATTAGTTGACTATTTCTGCACCTTACCAATGTGGGCCCGGAGCTCTGCTGTGTCAACTGAAAGGTCCTCACTGATTTCGGCCGGTGACTCCCACACCTTTATTCACCCGAAGGCCATCAAGGTGTGAGAGGCCAAGTTGTTCTTGACTCGAACCCGTAAGGACACCCCTAAATTGCCCCTCTACCTTCCTCCAGGTAAGCCTTCTGGCAAGGAGCAACCCCCCAGTGAGTCCTCTGATAAGATATACAAAACAAATAATAGAAAAGAGAAGTCCTGTTCGAGGAAACCATCTGGTCCTCATGACGCGTGGGAGATTCAGCAGTGCCCTACCCTGATGCAGTCTCTTCCTCATCTTCTTTTAAGCTGATCCTGGCTCTCAAAAAACATAAACTGGAATTCCCATCTGCCAATGCTTCCCAGGTAGATTTCTTTCAGCAGGTCATGCTGGATATGTTCAGATCTGCCTGTATCCTTCTGAGCCATTGCCCAACAGTGTACCTGATCCTGCAGGTTTGAAAGTTCATGCGAGTCCAACACCAATGCCTCACAATTCTGTACAGGCTCCAAGGAAGCATTTGCCCATTAAGGCACCCACCCAATTGCTTTCCACTCCAACCCTGGCAGCATCTCCAGCACTGCTATCGAAGCCGGTTCTCTGGTCTACATCAGCCGTTGAAGTCAGCAGAAATTATTAGAGTGGAAAGACAAATAGGTAGATTCTCCTTTAAGACTATCCCGTGATGCAGAGCCCAAAGATTTGCTTGAATGAAGGTGCTCTTTTTGGCTTGGATTCTGATGCTCAAGACATGCCTTTCCAGGATTATGAGTGCACAGAGGAAGGTGATTCAGAGGCCATTAACCTCCTCCATTCTTATCACATGGATGCTAGACTCTATCTAGACCTCCAGAATGCCAGTGGTCTAAATATGTCCCCAGAAGGTGATGCTTCCTACTCTTTTGGACCATCTTCAGGGGAAGTTTATTCATTCTCATCAGTGCCATGTAAGGCAGCATATGTGTTTGAGTTGCCCATATCAACTGCAGAACCTATCTCCCAACATATTGACAGAAATTTAGCAGCCATCTTCAACGGCCTGGGACCACTCTTACCATTAAGCGAAGCATTACAGAAGCCGCTAAAGGCTGCCTTGGAGAAGGTCTCCTTAGGCTCAGCAGTTCACAGACAGACCTCAAAGCATCATAGGCCCGACTCCTTTGATCCCAAGTTCTTCTCAACTCCTTTTTCAGTGAGCTTGCTAGTTTACACATAATAAGCAAAGCTGAAACCCAGTGCTTGCCCTACCTCTCTTTCAAACCGTGAGTCCAAACAACTTGACTCCATGGCAGTCTAGCCACTGCCATCATCACCTGTCCCTCCATGCCTTGGGTGAATTGGGAAGGAGGTCTGTAATTAATCTTACTCCCTACAGAAAAAATACATTTTCTGATCAGATGAGTGACTGATCGAATCCCTTCGAATATATTCTGAGGCATGGCCAGGATTTCGCTGATCTGTTCTGGTCCATGGCTAAGACAGTCACTTCACTGCAGCCAATCCTGGATGTATTCCACTGGCGCCTTAGGAAACGCCCAGACAGCCTATGAAAGACTGTGGAGAGAAAGCTGACTTCTTTATGGAAGGTTCAAAAATAGCCACAGCATTGTAAATGGGCCTACCCTCTCCGATCAAACAGTTTGACCAACAATATTGTGACTCTTTTTGCTTTTCCAGAAGCGACCATCATAGCAACCTTCTCATCCTGTCCAGACCTGACAGCAGTTCTGCCAGTCCTTTCAAGGGAAAGGTAGAAGGAAGGGACACCAATAGCTGCAGTAGCAACTCCAGCCTCCCCTTTTCTGCTAGAAATGCCGTTTCGAAGCCTCCTTAATTAGTCAATCAATCAATTCGGATTTGTAAAGCGCTGCTTATCACCCGTGAGGGTATCCAGGCGCAGGGAGTAACTGCTGCTGGGCCTCGTCAATTGAATAGCCAAGTTTTTAGCCCGCTTCTGAATTCCTGCAGGGATGGGGCGGTCCAGAGGTGGAGGGAGAGGCTGTTTCAGGTCTTGGCGGCCAGGCGGGAGAAGGAGCGGCCACCGCTTCTGCTTCGGCAGAAGCGGGAAGTGTGGGCGAGGGAGAGAGATGCGAAGCACAGATGTCTGACGGGTTTGTGGAAGTTTAGCCTGTAGTTAAGCTAGGCTGGTCCTTCGTTTTGCAGTGCCTTGTAGGCGTGGATTAGCATTTTGAACAGGCACCTCTTGTCGGGGTCGGATTGGGAAGGCGGGCAATCGGGCATTGGTCGATGGGCCGGCGCCTCAGAGTCACCTGGGGGCTGGTTTTTGGGCCTCTGTAAGTGGGCCAAAGAGACTTCCCCACTCCCCACCAGGCCACTTTAATGTGGCGCCAGCATCACAGAGCACTCCCCAGACATGCTGTAAACTGAAGCTGGGGTCCAGGTGTTGCTTTAGCCTCTGGTGCATTCTCACTTCGGCGTGCTCAGCCAGAAGTAGTGTTATCCCCCAACGGGATATCACTTTTAGCCCATCGGAGGGGGGGGTCAAAGGAGGGTGTGTTGTATGCAGGTGCCTTGCAGGGGGGCGGGTGATATTTGGCCATTCTCACCTAAACCCACTTATCCCCCTCTTATTCCCGCCCCCCCCTTGCAGCAGCAATGTGCTATTTGACACCTCCCTTGGCAACTAAATGCCCTGAGGCTATAATGGCCTGGGGAGGGGTAAGAGAAGTAGCCTCTGTAGCAGCCAGGTGCTGTCACCTCAGCCCCAGTGTCCTTTAGGCCTTGTTGGGGGGAGGAGAGGGTTGCATATAATTGAATGTAGCACCATGGTCAGAGCTGCAGATGTTGAAACTGGGTTCAAGTGCCAGCGTCAGCTCAACATCCTGTGATTCTGGGCACATCACTTAATCTCCATACTGAAAATGAATTTGATCTTGTGTAATGTAACTGATGCTCATGTCTCCAATGACTTTGGGCCGCTATACAAAACTATAACTAAAAATAACCAGCCAGATTCCAGTGAGACTAACTAACCAGATGGTGATCCATGAAAGGGATGATCAGGGAATGTGGACCACTTTTTGGGAGTGCCCGGGCCTAATTTTGATCCCAATCCGAACCTGCCTCTTGTGGATGGGGAGCCAGTGAAGTGTTCTGAGGTGTGGGGTGATGTGAGTTTGCCTCTAGAGGTCGAGGACGAGCCTGGCTGCTGCGCTCTGAATGGGCTGAAGTATGTTCAGCAACTGAGAGGTGACCCCAGTGTATAGGGTGTTGCCGTAGTCCAGGCTTCTGGTGACGAGGGCCTGAGTGACGGTGCGTCTGGTGTTGATAGGGAGCCACTTGAAGATTTTCAGGACCATGCAGAGAGTGAGGAAGCAGGCTTACTTTCTCCGCCAGCAGCTTCATGTTGGAGGAAGGATCTCTCATTTCCTGACCTACTGGGAAACTATCTTAATGGGTTGCTGGATGCTCCAGCTTATTCACATGGGCTACACCCTTCCGTTTCTGTTCACTTTCTCTGCCATCCACCTTCTGTAAGTAAGTGCTGCGTAGGACATTTCTCAATCTTTTATTCAGACGAACTCACCCTGTTGCACAAGAGGGCTATGGTAGTTCCCTTGGAGGAGAGGGGCTACTACTTCATTTACTTCTTGGTTTCCAAGAACGATTGGATTCTCAGACCCATTTTGGACATAAGACTATATGACTTCTTTGCTTGGCAGGATAAGTTCAAAATGCTGTCCTTTAGTCAATACTGTTCATTCCATGAATAGGATTGGTTGGTGTCCCTGCATCTCACCTATTTTAATCTGCTGACCCCCCCTGCTTACAGTCATTAGTGCTTTTTCACAGTATGATGCCAGCACTACCAATTTGAAGTTCTACCCTTTGGTGTCAAGATCGCTCTGTGAGTCTTCACCAAAGCGCCAAAGCGCTAGCTCTCGTAGTGGCTTCACTCAAGAGATCATTATTCCTTGTATTTCTGTATTTGGAAGACTGGCTGTTGAAGGCAGGATACACAGGATTGTTCATGGATCATCTGCAGAATACCATAAATCTCTTTCGCTAATGGGGTACTTTGTCAGCCTTCATAAGTCTCCCCTGTTCTCTGCTCAGAGACCAAGCTTCATCCGCATGGTGCCGGACACAACCTGTACGAGGTCCTTTCCTTCGCTTCAGAGAATGAGTTATTAACGATGTAATATGATTCTGAACTTTCTAAATCAGATTAAGATCCCGGTTCTGCAGGTCCTTCCCATGTTGAGCTTGATTAACTGTGCATCTTGTTGATTCCATTTGCCATAGGGCAAATGAGGGCCCTTTGATGGTGCTTAAGAAGCCAGTAGCTCTGGCATCATGGGGGTCCCTTGGGTCATGTAGAGATCTTCTATTCTGTCCTCACAGACCTCAATTTCCATCAGTGGATGTGCCCCTCCAGACTAACGGAGGGTCACCCCTTCGGTCTTAGACCACTTTTGTTGGACTGTGGCTGTCATCTGAGGAAGATGACGATGCCAGGAGTTTGGCCTACATTGGAGCCCCAAATGTTCATCAGTGTGGTGGAGTTGCTGGCAGTCCGCCTTTCCCTCCAGGCTTTTCTTCACTCCATCTCGGAGTGTGTTCAGATCCTTTCAAATAACACCGCTACCGACCATTATTATAATCAATTAGGCAGTGTGGTTTTAAGACCTAGTGCTGGGAGGCCTTGCGTTTGGGGCAGTGGGTGCTGCAGTGGGGCATTTTCCAATTAATGGCAAATCTTGATGGCTTTCTGAACCTGAAGGCGGATGTCTTGAGTTGTCTATTACTGGAGGTTCACGAATGGAGCTGCGCCCCAAAGCGACAGCCCTGATCTCCCAATTGGATTACCTAGATATTATTACTGCTTCTCTGAACAGGAAGTGTCCTCTGCACTTCCCTAATGCAGTGGTTCCCAACCTTTTTCTTTTTTTTGTTGCAGTTTTGTATAGCGCGAACTCGACCCGAAGGTATCGGAGTGCTTTACATGAGCACCAGTTAGATTTCACAAGGACACATTCATTTTTGTAAAACATAAATATATTTATTTATTTGGTGTTTTAGTAAAGTGGTAGTTACCAACACATAGTGGCCTCACTGCGCTTTGGTAGGGGAATAAACAAAAACATTCACTTCGAATGTGCAGTTGTTCGAGTATTTTCCTAAGAGACCAAAGAGATGCTCTCCTGTTTAAGGCAACAGAAGGCAGAGTTGGTGTTCCTACAAGAGACACATGTGAATGAAATAGAGTACTCCAAGATGACTTGGAAATGGAGGGAGGAACTTTTTTCCTCCTTTTATTTAGTGTATTTGAGGGGATGCTGTATGGGTGATCTGTGAAGTAACCTTCACGGCTAAACATGTAAGCACAATCTATTATAGAAGAAATATGGTAGTTTTTGGGCTGTTAGATGGTCAGGACATCAATTATCAGTTATTATTTAGAAAACAAATACAACACATTCGTTTACAATGTGTTTTTACAACTTAAACATGTACAACATTTTAATGTTATTTATTTGAAAATACATTCACATTGCATACTGTTACAAGGCGGCAATGTACATTTTTTGTTACTTAGTGAAATTGAAGTATATTAAATTATTTTATGGCCAGGAATATATATTTTTTATAAATTAAGTCAATATATATTTTCTCTTTCTCTCGCTCTCTATATATATATATATATTTTTTTGTAAGTGACATTATATGGGGGAGGGGGGGGGTCTGTAACAGCTTTCTGAACCTGATCTGAGAGGTTCTGTATAAAATGGACAAAAGATAAACAACAATGAAAGGAAAGGAAAAGACAACAATTCAAAATTACCATGGGATCGATGTGTTAAGTAAGTGACTAAACCAACTGTATAGTCGTTTTTAAGGTGAACTCCTCTGAAAAAGGTTTAATCAAAGACAATGCTGAGAATTGGGGATGCCAGACATAGCTACACCTCGAACTCATTGAGTATGTACAAGCCCTCACTGTTTCACAGGTCAAAACTAGATTCCCTTAGCACCATTGACCATTAGTCCTACCTGGTGCACGAAGACGTCGACTGGGGGTCCAGGCCGGCCCTGTTGCTGCTGGTGGCTGCCAGGAAACCAAATCCCATGTAGACATTCACACCCAATCCCTGTAACAGTGGCTCCCATCTTCACCCTCTGGCACGTTTTCTGACTCATCGAGTGACTTCAAGCATCCTCCTGCGCGTTGGATGGACATGTGGAAGCTGCAAACCTTTTACAGATTGAGCTGCTAGGAGACACCCACCCAAAGGATGGACAGGCTAGAAACACTTAATCACAAAGTGGTGACCATAGTGGAAGAGGTGCTTTGGTCAAGATTAGATCCGACAGTAGATGTGAGGAGAGAGCGGAAAAAATAGAAATAGCGATTGCAGCCAAATACAGATTGATATACATAAATTCCCAAAGTACCTTCTGTCATTCTGATGGCACTGCTGTGGTTCACTCATGGTATGCCTGGGCAAATGTGGGTTTGGGCGAAGGCGGTCCTGCTTCGCAAGAGATCTCGACCCAACATTTCATAACTGTATTGGAACGTGGGATGAGGGGGTTAATCCCAGCATTGTCATGCTACTAACAGAGACATAAATGTCCTTTACCTGTAAAGTCATTTATTGGTAGTAGGCAGGAGAGGAGGCCCCTGCCACCTCTGTAGCTAGTTTGTAAAAACCTATTACAGACGAAGGGCTTTATTTATAGTTTGGCAGATGGGTTACTCCTTCATAGACATGATAGATATCCAGTCTACCTTATTACAAGTACCACAGGGTAAGGTGGGCGGGATATCAGTCAAGATAGTTATGGAGTAACCCGTCTTCCAAACTCTAAATCAGGCCCCAAGTAACATGGAAGAGAAATAAACAAGAGCGAGATTTTTCCTTTTTTCATACATGCGTAGCTCTTTTTCAACAATCGACTATTTTTATTTGCAAAGCTCTGTTGCCTCCAGTTCACTCGGCGAGCATTGGCTCAATCACAGTGTCTGACAATATGCCAGTAATAATCTCGATTTCAGCCTTAAATTGATGAGACGAGGGGGATAGCGCTTACACCCTTCGTTACTGAGAGACCCAATATTTAGGAAGGAAATTGTGTCCCACATCAAGTAATATTTCAGTCTTATTGAAGCTACTAGGCGTACAAGATATTTTAAAGCTTTTCTTAGAGGTAAATTCATAACTATTGTGACCTAATTGAGCAAATTATGCTTGTTATATGTGCAAAAATTGGAGGCAGAACTGAAATTACTTGAGCTGTGGAAGAAAAGTGGCCTTGAACCTGCTTGAAGTCTAAAACACGTTTATTTTGAAAAAACAATCAAAAATAGATTGTGCTAGTTACTCCCCAATTTTCCCCAACCTTTATAAAACAATTTCATATAGGCAGATGGAGGAGGATACACATGACAGAAACCAAAACTCTGAGTAGTGGTGTTAGTAAGTGCATGATGTTCTCACGAGAAGAGTGAAAAGGCCTTGAGAAAACATTCAGCAATAGGTTTTACAAACGCATTGCTAGTTTTAATGAGAATGCTCACTTTGCTGTGCCAAACTTGAAAATGATGTCAGAAGTAAGAGTGCTCAAACAATTGCTTTAACATGGGCATTCAAAAAGGCTGCAGATTAAACATGGTGTTAGTCATTTGTGATATATTGCAGCACAAATTGTGCAATTTAATCTTTTCTGTGAATTTGCGCAGATAGACAGACCCTACTCCCTGAATTTCTTCAAAAACTGACAGTAACTGAAAGTTAATTGAAATCCACATATGTAAAAAAGTGGAACTAGCCCTGCCTTATTTAAAAAGAACATCCTACAAGACAAGTGACAAGTTGGGTAAGTGTCTGACCTGTTAACTGAAGGAGAAAAGAGAAAGAACATATGTAAGAAAATTAGTCTCCAGTAAAGGTGCGAGACTGGTGAGCAAAGAGGATAAAATAGAAGAGTTCATACAATTCTATGAAAATGTGTATTCCGCTGAAACTCATAACCTAAAAGACCAAAACGGTTGTCTGTATAAAGTAACCCAGGAACAGGCAGGGAATTAGACGTTCAATAACTTAGGAGAAGGTACTTAAAGCTATTCATGCCCTTAATGCCAATAAAGCCCCAGGAATAGATGGTTATATGCCCAGTTGTTAACAAGACTTTGACCCACAGCATGGAACTATACAATCACTTAGCAAGAACGGGGTGGGTCATATCTTCAATGAGCGAGGCTAGTTTTAACGTTATTCCCTAACATGGAAAAACCCCTACTGTGCTTATCATACAGACCAATAGCGTTACGTAACAATGATGCCAAGATATTTAGGAAAGTGCCTTTTTTGTATGGGCACCTCCCACTCGTGCCTGAATGCTGATGGTTATGACTCTGAAAGTGCACTGGAACCTGCTAACCAGGCTCCACTGACAATGCTCTCTCCCTAAATGTGAGGTATGTGAATTGGCAACCCCAATTGGCAAGGACTTTAACCCCCTTGTAAGTCACTGGTAAGTGGTACCCAGGACATGGGTGCTAAAGGAGTCACCAGGGCCTGGAGCACTGATTGTGCCACCCTGAGTGACCCACGTAAACAGATGACAGCAGTCCTGTCATTGCAGACTGCCTGAGCAGTGCAAACTGCTCAAACTTGACATTCCCCTCACTGTGAAAGTCAAGGTCATAGTACTATTTTTAGGTCGAGCCTAGCGCAGCGCGCATGCGCTGCTCTGCGATGCTTCTTGTAACTACTCTAAAACTACTCCGTGTTGGTCTGACTCCCCCCACGCATAGGATTGGCTTTTGCGTGTGTCTTTCAAGAATGAAAGCACGCAAATGGCTAAAGGCGGGTGCATGTCCCACCTCTTTTTGTAATGTTGACTCCCATGGCGTTTTGCTCTCGGGAGCGAGCAGGGCGGCAGCTGCATTCCTGTGCCCGCCCCCACCACTCCTCTTGAGCTGCTTGTTTTCATTTGCAGCCTGCGCTCCATGTTTGCACCCCCTCCCACTCTTCCTTGTTTGTTATTTGTAGCGCGGTCAGCTTTCACTTTGGGGACCGCGCTTGTGCTTAAATGTGGTACTACAGCCCTGCATGCGTCGAATTGCTTTACTGTTGAAAAACGTTTTTCTGTTGCAGTGCTGACAATAGTTCATCGTTGTCTCAGTTGAATGCATTGTCCGCAAATATTTATTTTTTTACCTGCTCTCAAATAGTGCTAGCTACCGCAGTTTTCCCGATTCGTAGCACATAAACAAAAACTCAATCTTAGTACTCAAAGTACGGCCCTTGGGGAAATGAAAGACGAGTTGGACCACAAACGTGCAACGTGGTAACCCCGAGGCAGGATTGTACCATGTTCCCGGAATAACGTTTAAAGAAAGAAATCAGGAAACTGTCCTGTTTAAAATAAACAGCAATGTTTGTAAAATATTCATTGGAAATTCAAATATTTTGCTGTTTGTTGTCTAAAAAAAGTTTGGTGGCACCATTACTTTAAGGATTTGAAGATAACTCCTGCCCTAGACTCGGGAACTGTTCTGAAGTAAGACCCTGTCCTGGCATTACACGCACATTCCAACCGTCCCTTGGTGCATTTCACTCTCCGTTCTCCCACAAATTCTTTCTGCAAGCGGCAAACGTTGATTTATTTTAGGGCCTTGAAGCAGTATAAACACAGACTCGAGGAGCAGCGGAGCGAGTCGTGCAGTACATCTTGTTGAGAAAAGTACGTCCAAGACACAAGGTGTAGTGCACACATATGCTTGTATGTGCACAGGGAGAGGGGAAAATTTGTTAAAATCAGGATGTCACGACAAAGGAGTTGTGGACTTCTAATCTGGAGGGCACACTGTCCAGTTTTTATCATAGTCCGTTAGGAGTTTTATAAATCTCTAAACGGTGCCTAGGCCACTTCAGAGCCTTAATGCCAGGCACCTTTCCTCAACTATACATTTTCGGCATTCACGTAGCACTAACTGGGGAGAGGTTGTGGCCTTAGGGCCAGAGCTGCCTACTTTGGAGCTGGGGAACCAGGTTCGAGCCTCCGCGTCGGCTCAGCTTCCTGTGATTCTGGGCAAATCACTTAATCGCCCCGTGCCTACCAAATAATGAATGTGTCCTTGTGTAACGTAACTGGTGCTCATGTAAAGCGCTCAGATACCTTCAAGTCGAGTTCGCGCTATATAAATCTGCAAAAAAAAAAAAAACAACTCGACCCGAAGGGACTGAAGTGCTTTGCATGAGCACCACTTACATTATACAGGGATACGTAGCAAGCAGTGCATCTGCAGTCGTCTTTACTACCCCCCCCCACCCCTTCCGTAGTTGCTGTTTTCAACGAACCAATGCTTTTGACACCCCCCCCCGCGTGACCCACCACGTCCTGCTCCCTGCCTCCTTTCCCATTGCTTGGCCATAAAAGGCCAGTTTATGGCCTCGTAGCCATGTGATGACCTCTCGACCTCTCTGAAAGAAGTGCGCCTGCATTGATGTCTGTGCCACGGATCCAGATTTTTCTTTTTAAATAAAGTACACAATACATAATTTAAACGTGAAAATCCAAGCACACGTAAAAAAATAGTAAAACAATTTGCCAACACACTCTGTTTAAAATATAAATAAACTCCCACAGCAAAATACATAAATTAAATAAACAAACAATGAGGGCGACTAAAAATATGTGCACTGGCTGCAGAATTGGATGAGTAGGGCAAGAACAGTCACAATCCAATGTAATGGAGCGCTTCAACAGACAATATTTCATTTTGCTGTTGCACCACCAATTTTTACACTAATGTACACCAGTGTACTGTAACATAAGCAGAAGCCAGAAGGATAATGTCAGGGTCTCCATTTACGAAGTGGACCAGAGGAACCAACACATTTTTATTGTTTTTATTTATTACAATTTTTCAATATGCTAGACAGCAGCCACACTTTTCTACAACATACCTTTAACACATTGGCATAGCCAATAGCTCTAGCTAAACACTTAAAAGGTCCCAGAGGCGAGACCTATTGGCTATGCCAATGCTTGTTAATATATGTCAGTCACCCCTAAGGTAGGCTTCCTGGGCCTAGGAGGCAGGGTGCATTATATTAAAGGTGTGGACATATAAGTGCAATCTTACATGTCCCTATAGTAGCCTCTTTCCATTAAGGGCTACTATAAGTGTTCAGGGCGTCATAGAATAATATGGGCTGGCACCCGGGCACCTCGAGGGTGCCAGTTCCATTATGGTCCCACTGAAAAGGGTAATGTTACATATCAAAAAACTTGTCTCATCACCCCTGACATGATTCCCATGTCTGGTTTGATGTGACATGCACCCAGGTGGCTAACTTAGAGGTTGCCCACCTGGTTGCCCCAGCCTTTCCTGTGCCCTAGCTGACAGCCTGCAGCTCTGCCGCCAAGACAGGAATCCGACCCCCTGCCAGGAGGTGTGAACACTCCCAGGAGTCAGGAACAAAGTCCTGTTCAGGAAGGAGGTGACACCTCCCTCCCTGACAGGATGGCTAGCGAAGTGGCACTTCGAGGCCGTGAGCTTCAAAGCTTACACTGCCACTGATATGCATCCAGGCTGCCTCCCAAAGAAGGAAACAGGCACCCCTCTGCCCCAGGCACATTCGTACCCGGGCAGGCAGTAATATTAGGTAGTCCGGAGTTGTACACCCCCAGAAGGCTAGCCACACCCCTAGGGTGGGCTACCTGGTGTGTACAGCCAAGGAATGTTTCTGCCATTTTTTTTAAAAATGGCAGAATAGAGGGTTCTGGGTAGCAAAGGTGACACACACCCCCGGGTGTGGTCACCTCAGGGGCGAATTTAGCTGCTGGGGCTAGTAGCCCATTGGCTACTTGCAGCCACACCCCTAATGCCCCTAAATATAGGATTTAAGGGGCACCCCCAGCACCAGAACCTTTGATCTGATTCAACTTGCAACAAAGAACAAAGAGACCCAAGTCTGCGACCTTAGGACCTGCACAAAGCAAAGGCATGTTAACCTGCAACTGCACGACTGTGACTCATCCTGGACCAAACACCTGTTTTCCCAGACAGAGGGGCCCCTTTGAGAGCCAAAGGCAACTACAGAACTACCTTGGACTAATGGCACTAGGCCCCTGCAGTCGCAGGTAAAGCACACTCCCAGAACCAAAGCATCACTGGGCACTGCGCCCACTGAGAGATCGCCCAAAAGTAAATGGTCCAGTGTATTGTGGGAAACGTAGTCCTGACCTCCAGCAAGTTTCAGGTGGCTACCGAGTTCCCCCGGACTCCAGGATGTTGAAGTAACTAACAGGTGAGCTTGCTGCTGCCAAGGCTTGTTGGTGGCCAGTCCCGCTATCACTACCTTTGTTCGACGCTGTGCCTCGAGGGAACCCCACAGCACCTTCCACTGACCACCTCAGTGGCCCCGTTGTTGACTTTTTGCATCTGTTTCCTCACCAGCACCTTTTAAGCAGTAAAACCTGCTCCCCCGTGGCTCCGTCTTCAGCACCAGGGACAGCCAGGACAACTCTGCACCCGGGCCCTCCAAGCCAGGTAAAATTCACCCGACTGTCGTGGCCTGGTCCTGAGACCCACATCACCTTACACTCCCAGTGAGTTCCATGCAAGTCGACCTGCAAGTGACCGATTGTCTCTACTGCTTTTTCCCAATTGACTGCAATGTTAAAGTTTTGCAGTAGTGAATTGCACAGATTTATTTTTCCTGCTAAAATCCACAACTTCGGTTATACTCATACAATTGTGTTTGTTTTGGTGTCTAAATTTATATAAAAATCTGCTTTATTTTATAAATTGGTGTTGGATTTCTTTCGATTAGTGTCAATTACTTATCGTCCATGTTGGTACTCTGTTCCTCTAATAAAGCCTGACTGCTCTGTGCCACTCTACCAGGACTGAGCTAGGGATTTTTTTTTTATTTTTTTTATTTGGTTATTCAATTTTCTAGACAAAACAAATGTGTGCAGTATAGCATTCTTGAGTACTTTCACATTATTGGTGCCGTAGGCGTGGGAGCTAGTGATTTATTAGTGTGAATCCAAAGTACCTATTTTGAGGCTGTGTGAGAGTATTGCATAGTGAAGCCTAACCCACATCACTAAATAATACTCCACTTTCCTACAAGATATACACAAAAATCCTTGCAATTTGGCATGAACAGCAGTCCTGCCTCCCCAGACAAGTCAGGGTTTATCAGATAGTCAGGCCCATGACAACATAAGATGGGAGGCTTGCGAGGTCAAGAACCTCTCCCCCCTTCCCCACTAAAAAAAGATACCCACTGTTATATTGCCCTTATGTCCTGAAAAAGCTTTTGACCCGCTGGATGATGTGTTTTTCAGATTGATTCTGTAATGGATGGAAGTGAAGCCTACCTTCCTTGAAATGGTAATGGCTAATTGGTATAGTCTCTCAGCTGGAATCCTTTTGAATAGCCAAAATTCATGCCAAGTAAAGCTGCAAAGAGCGTACCAGGCAGGGTTTCCCTTTGTGTCTGACTTTATTTGGTTGACTATCTAGCCATGTGCTTGCCGCATTGAACAGTTCCATGAATTCTGGGGGTTATCCTTTGGATGGTATGTACACAAATTGTATACGGTTTGCTGATGATGCTCTTTTAATTCTGGACATCCCGGATAGCTTTCTTTCAGTTTTCATTAGGCAACTTGAACTATTTAAGTGCCGATCAGGATGCAAAATTACCACTGGACAATGAGAGATTCTAATTCTTACATTGCTCGGGGAAACCGTGACCCACTTAAAGGAATCCTATCAATTTCAGTGGACCTTCATCCACATTCAATACTCTGGGAATAAAATTACTCCTAAAGTAGTAGACCTCACTAGTGATAACTATCCTCCTCTCTTAGTTGAAATAGAGAGGAAATGGTTCTCTCTATTTGTGTCTTGGCTGGACAAGACAGGCACTCTAAAGACGATTATATTAGAGGGTTTTGTATCTCTTTCATGCCCTACAAGTTAGGATTGACTCCATCTCCTAAATTCCCTATACAAGCTATTACTGTATATGGAAGGACTTTAAACCTAGAGTCAAAATGAAACTCTTGCAGTGTGGGAAGTCACAGGGAGGAGTGGGAATGCCAGATTTCTATACATAATTCCTGGTGGTACAGCTGAAGGTAGTGAGTGAAGGTCTAAGAGAGAAATTGGCAAGATTTGGCTACATGTGAAAAAAAACATATGAGAAACATTGTGAGATTGTGTTATTCAACCTCATTGCATCTCTAGATTATATAATGGTATTAGGAATTCCATGCTGATTCGTCATAATCCTTTTATATCCTGGGAGACAAGAACCATATCCTTGTCCTCTCAGTTTTGTCACCATTTTGTTTTGCTAATAAAGACTACTGGACTCCAAAAGAAGTTCCAAATAATCCCGGACACAACAGTAATTCAATCAACCTCCTTCAAGGGCTTCCTGCTCCTTATCAAGCATATGCTAATCTTTTTCAGAAACCAAAAGAAGTGTGTTTATTACCACATCAGGAATTCGATTTTGCCATCCAATTGGAACCAGAAGCTGTAGTTCCCTTTTGGTCAGATTTATTCTGTGTCTGAGTCAGAGAAAGAGGCTCTGAGACAGTACTTGGAGAAAAACTTGCAGAATGGGCTAATAACTCGGTCCTTTTTGCCTGCTGGGGCTTCTAAGTTTTTTGTTTCTAAAAAGATGAATGACTTGAGACCTTGTATTGACTTAAGAGGTCTAAATAAGATTACCATCAAGGATAGATACCAACTGCCGCTTATCAGGGACATATTAGAATCTGTTCGAGGAGCCCAGATTTTCACCAAACTTGACCTTTGCGGGGCATACCATCTATTGCGAATTAAAGAAGGGAATGCGTGGAAGACAGCATTCAGAACCCTTCTCGGACGCTTTGAGTATCGTTTTATGCCATTTGGATGGAGAAATCCCCCCGCAATCTTTCAGCGTTTTATGGACCCATTTATATGCTGACCTACTAACCACTTTGTTGTAATCTACTTAGATGGTATCTTGGTTTATTCAAAGGATCCTGCACATCACTATCATCATATTTGTCAAGTACTCAAGAGGCTCTGTCAAAATCAGTTATTCTGCAAACTAGAGAAGTGTGAGTTCGATTAACCCAAGGTGGATTATCCTAGCTTGTGAATAAATAACACAGGCATATATATATGGACCTTCGGAAAGTATCTGCCATACTAGACTGGCCCACTCCCTCTAGCGTCAAAGAAACGCAGTGCTACCTTGGCTTTGCTAACTTTTACTGACAATTTATTGGGAAATTTGCTCTATTAAACAGCTATATAACACCAGAGTCCTCAAAAAGAAGATGCTTCAGAATGGCTTTCAGTGGAATGCCAAAGATGCCTTTATTAATTTGAAGCTAGCCTTTACTCAAGCTCCTATACTGCGCCACCCAGACACTTCCAAGAACTTCATTGTAGAAACTGATGCCTCTGATCGTGCCATAGGCGCTGTTCTCCTTCAACAACAAGATGATGTCAGCCTCAAACACCCTATCTTCTATCTATCACACATTCTATCCAAGTCAGAAAGAAACTTTTCAGTTCTGGAGCGAGAACTTCTGGCCATGAAGATGACCTGTGTTGAATGGAGACATTTTCTAATGGGGGCCAGAGAACCCTTTGAAATATGAACTGATCATCAGAATCTCCAATGTATTCAAAATATGCAATGCTGGGCTTATTTCTTCAACCAATACAATGTTTTTATCACCTACATTCTAGGCACCAAAAAGATATTGGCAGATGCTCTCTCTCATAGATATCCTGAATCACCACCTTTCTTCAATCAGAATGTCCTCTTACCACAGCGAATCATTGGGGTTGCTCAAAACCTTCTTGACAGAATAGAAGCTTTTATTCCAAGATCTCCAAGAAAGACAGGGCATGTGTACAAGGACAACTCAGGAAACAAGGCAAGCTATTGTTCAAAGGAAAGCCTCTTTTCATACCTACCAAGCCACTCCGAATCAAAGTACTTAAAATGTGTCATGACTATCCTATTGCTGGTCACAGAAGCATTAAATCTACCCTTCAACTTTTACTCTGCTCTTTTTGGTGGCCTTCTGTCCGAAAAGACACAGAAGTTTGTCAATCCCTGCTTTAGTCTGTGCTCAACGCAAACCCTCTCACAGCAAACCTTCTGGTTTACTTCACCCTTTACCAGTCCCTCCTGAACCCTGGCATACTGTATCTACTGACTTCACCACTGCCCTTCCTTCTTCAGCTGGGAATCGAGTAATCATGGTGACAGTTGATTCCTTTACTAAAATGGCTCACGCCACAGCTCTTAAGCAACTACCTTCAGCTATCATTTTTGGACAGAGGCCTTCAGTATGTTTCCCGTTTTTGGAAATCCTTTTGCAAATCTTTGCAGATTGATGTGGCTCTATCCTCTGGTTTTAATACACAAATTAATCGCTAGACAGAACGTTTAAACCTGGGTGTCAAAAAATCTCAGTTTTTTTTATTCCACACACAGTGACTAGTCCACATTTTTGCCCTTGGACAAATTGTCCTACAATAACTCTCCATAGCGCCACCAGGTACACACCTTTTTGTCTTTATGGTTTTCATCCTCGGTCTTTCCCTTCCGGTTTTCAAGCTTCTCTTTTTCTTCCTGCAGCAGCTTGTTTCTTTTGCTGTCTCCAGACGGTTCGCCAACGCATTTTATGTAACTTGCATGCGTCTAAGCAGAAGATGATGTTTTTTGCTGATGGCCATCGGCATCCTTCTCCTTCTTACCATCTTAGGGATAAGGTGTCTCTCTTTTCCAGATTCCCTCCTGCTCACCTTTCTCAGAACAAGTTCAAACCGTGCTTTTATGGTCTTTTTAAGATTGTTTAAATCATCAATCCTGTTGCCTTTAGGATCCAATTGCCTTTGTTCTGGAGAATTCATATTGTGTTCCATTCTTCACAGTTAAAACCATATCGATGTGATCCTTTTCATTGCCTTTTTTCTCAGCCTCCTCCACTTATGGTCGATGGCACCCCCGAGTTTGAGGTCCAGGAAATATTTGAGTCCCGTTTTTTTAGAAGAAGCTTCAGTTTCTGATCCACTGGAAGAGTTAGCCACTCAGTGAACGTTCCTGGGAAGATGTTTCCTCTGTCCATGCCCCTGTCCTGGTTCGCCGTCTTTTAGGTCTCGCCTGAGCCAGCGCGCATGCGCTGCTCTGAGAGGCATTAAGTAAGGGCTTTTGAGCTCTGAACCCACGCTCGTGCGTGTGCTTTTTTTTTCTGAACCCGCAATTGGCTTGTGCATGTGTCTTTTTTAAAAACACAGCACGCAATTGGTGCAAGGTGGGTGATTGTCCCGCTTTGTTTGTTGGATGGCCTAGGGTCCTCGGGCGCGAGCTTCAACCTTATCTGTCTCCAATTATCGCGTTGGCGGTAATTGAAAACAGATGGTAGTCGTTTTTTGTTGTTTCCCGTAAGAATGAACCTCGTGGTAGCTCTAACCCCGCAATTGGCTATAAACACTGCCTCTGGCTAAGTTTTAGTGTTTGAGAATTTAGACTACACCAGGCGTCACAGATTTGGCTGGATTTAGTTATTTTACTTTGGTGTTTTTACTCTGCCCATTCTGTTTTGTTTCGGAATTGGTAAATTCGCAATGAGTATTCATCCCGTCCCGTTTTTAAGGAGCCCATCCCTCTCTTGGTAGGCAGGGTTGCTGTGATCACTTATGCCCCCCTCTTAGTGGCTTAACTGTTAAAGCTGGCAACTTTCGAACTGGGCAACCAGGTTCGAGTTTGAGAGTGGGCATAATATCTTGTGTTTTTTGGCAAATAAATTCCGTAATCGCCTGTGCCTACCCCAAAAAATAATACATCCTTGTGTAACGTAACTGGTGCTTATGAAAGGGCTCCAATACTTTTGTGTCGAGCTTGCGCTATTTAAAACTGGATTAAAACATAATCCTGCATGAAGTGCAAACATGCAGACAGCGACAGTTTTTGCTTTAAAACCCCCACCCACCCGCTATTTATAGACGGTTATGCCACATACTTTCGCAAGTTTTCCAAACTCTTAAAGTTGGGGATTTTACCCAAAAAAATAATACCTCCTTGTGTAACGTAAATGGTGTTTATGAAAGGGCTCCAATACTTTCGTGTCGAGTTTGCGCTATTTAAAACTGGATTAAAACATAATCCTGCATGAAGTGCAAACATGCAGACAGCGACAGTTTTTGCTTTAAAACCCCCCACCCGCTATTTATAGACAGTTATGCCACATACTTTCGCAAGTATTCCAAACTCAAAGTTGGGGATCCAGTGATTTTATCTGTACAAAAACAATGTTATATTAAAGTATATCTGTATTATGTTATCTGTATTATCTATTAAGGTACTTCAAAAAGCACAAGTGATTCTACAGTTATTACAGATTAAGAAAAGGGTACAACCATACACCACATTTTATTCAGTGCACAGCAACAAAACTGAAAACATGCTTATGTACTGGTTTTTTTCATTTATTTTACAATAGTCCCTAACTTATAACAAAACTCTTGCAACACTACACATAATACCACGCACAAAAAATTTACATATCACATAATTACACTCTATTAAACACAACATAACACTCCACAAAATAACACTATGCCACATAAATACATGGCACATAATTACACTGTACGCAAAGCAATATAAATGCACTCCACATAATACCACTCACTGTCGCATAGTTACCACCACATAATTACTCAACTCAAAACAACATAAATACACACCACATACCACCAAAAACCACATAATTAAAAGCCACAGATTTACACTCTACTCAATGCAACATAACTACACTCCACATAAAACAACTCAGTGCCACATAATTACACGCAACATAATTACACTACTCTATGCAACATAAAGACCCTCAATAATAATATCACTCAGTGACGCATAATTACACGCCACATATTTACACTCTACTGAATGCGACATAAATACACTCAACGTAATACCACTCAGTACCACATAATTACACGTCACATAATTACACTCTATTCAATACAACAAAATACACTCCACATAATACTACTGTGCGACATAATTACACGCCACATTAATACACTACTCAATGCAACATAAATACACCACAAAATACCACTCGATACCACATAATTACACGCCACATAATTACACTCTACTCAATGCAACATAAATACACTCCACATACCACTCAAACACAAATAATTACATGCCACATAATTACACTCTACTCAATGCAACATAAATACACTCCACATAATACCACTCAGTGCCATCTAAGAACATGCCAAATAATTACACTCTACTCAATGCAATATAAATACACTCCACATAATACCACTCGATGCCACATAATTACACACCACATATTTACACTCTACTAAATGCAACATAAATACACTCTACACAATACCACTCAATACCACATAATTACACGTCACATTACACTCTATTCAATGCAACAAAAATACACTCCATAATAACACTTTAACACATAATTACATGCCACATAATCACATTCTACTCAAACCGACATCAACACACACCACATAATACGACTCAATATAACATAATTACATGCCACATAATTACTCTACTCAATGCAACATAAATACACCCCACATACCACTCAGTACCACATAATTACATGCCACATAATTACGCTCTACCTAATGCACCATAAATACAATCCACTTAATATCACTCACTGCCACATAATTACACGCCACATATTTACACTCTACTCAAAGCAACATAAATACACTCCACAAAATACCACTCAATGCGACATACTTACACGCCACATAATTACACTATACTCAATGCAACATAAATACACTCCACATACCACTCAGTAACACATAATTACACAACACATAATTACACTCTACTCAATACAACATATACACTCCACATAATTCCACTTAGTGCAACATAATTACATGCCACATAATTGCACTCTACTCAATGCAACATAAATACACTCCACATAAATGCACTCTATGCCACATGCCACCAATCAACATAAATGCACTCCACACATTACACAATTTCACTAAGCATATTTCCACTCAGCACCACAGTTGCAGGCCACACAATTCAAATCCACACATTTCCAATACACACCACATAATTACAAACCAAACAGCATATTTCAACTCCACAATCCACAACATACCTCCAAACCACGCCATATACTGGCACCACCTCAGCACAAAACATCACTCACCACCACCACCAATTTGCATCAGCGCACCACCTAGGCATCACCTAAACACCACCTAAACATCACGTCAGTCTCCCCTCGTAATCCGGCATCTATTGATTCTCCCCTAGTGTACGTCCGCTGATCATGTTCTAATTAAATTACTGTTTTCCAAACTCAACGCCCCGTTATTTATATCCCGCTCCCCCATAACGAAAAAATATATAACAAACAAGCATAACAGGCAGTAAAAAATAGCCAACAGTGCACGTACAAAAAAACTACAATACATTTTTTGTGTTAAAATCTTTCTTTAATCAGGTTGTTCAGTTGTATATAATGTCTTCGTTTGTATAAAAGTAACAAACATGCTTAACACTTTTTACTAGAACTTTTCAGCATGATGCACAGCAGCCACAATGCTCTACAACATAGCCAAAAGTTGTGGCTAAACACATAAGGTCCCAAAGGCGAGACCTATTGGCTATGCCAATGCTTGTTTCTGGATTAGCCCGGGGCTTCGGGGAAGGGGCATACTGTTGCGCCGGCGTCCCGCCCAGTGACAACTCATGTTGCTCCTGGGCTGGTGGAACGCGCAGCTAGTGGATGGTGAGGGAGAGGCCGGAGGAGCGCCGCACTTCTTCTGCTGCAAACTTACTTCACGGTGACCGCCCCTCCAGAACCGTCTTCTATGCATCAATTCTTCTTCGCGGGGGACCAGTTGGGAGAACGCTGCCAGTGTCTACATATGCTTTCCAGTTCTTCTTCCCAGAATCCTCTAGTGAGGAATTCTGAGTTATGGAATAGCCCAATTCAAAATGGCAGCTCTACATACCTTAAACATTTTTTTCCCAATCTATCATGGGGACTAGTACCTTCCTGTGATGTATTTCCTGCTCTTACAGTATAAAAGGCCGTTTTTTCACTTCTTCTTGTTGCCTCCAGCTAGCTGTTCAGCAGTGATTTCCTTAAGTTATTTTTCTACTTCTCCTGTCTCCCTCCCTCTTCTGGGGTCCTTCCTCTGGTTACCATCTACCTGTGACATTCCTGCCATCAGGATGTTTTTTGCCCTAGGGCTTTTTCCTCCTTGGGACTCTTTGAAGGCACCATCTGCTTAGGCACTTTCAGGTATCAGTGGCATCGTGGCTACTGGAAGGGGCCGTCCTTTACCTCTGGCAGACCAAGACTGTTAAAACTTGGGCTACTCGGGCAACCCAGACTCGAAGGTTGCTCACTGAGCATCCATTCCATCTTCTGAAAGGCCTGACATGAAGCAGGGGTCGGGTATTTATATCGCCCAGTGCCCAAACCAAGTGAATTTCCCTGTGGGACAAGAAATTCTAAAGGCTAGCTTGTCCAGTGGACAACTAGACATTAAATCAGGCTCAGAATAGATTGGGCTGAGGGACTTCAGTGCTCACAGCCAATCAGGGTAATTTTAACAATTTCTATAACTATGGGACATCTGTAACGTCCTGTGATTGGGAGACTGAACGCTAGGCCTAGGTTGGCTGAGGGAAAACTGAGCCCACCCCATGAAAAGCATTTTAGTTTTCATTGGTGAAAAAAGCCTCGATGTGGCTGTGCTGCTATTCGCTATAGCACTTGGAGTGATGCAGAAATAGCAGTTTGTTCCTGCTTTTCCGCCGTATAAGGCCAACATATATATGCCGGTCCATGAGAGCCATGGAGTTGCCTCAAGGTCAGAGTAAAATCTCAGCTCTCTAGAGTGTGTGGTAAGAGGCAGGAGGGAGGGGACCGGAGGGAGGCCCATCCCTGCCCTTCAGATTCTCACTTTAAGCTTTTTTTTTTATCCCTACCATGCGTTTCATGTCTGTTTGACCACCCTGTTCTGAACGTCTGCTCCTAATATACCAGTGCCTTCTGCCCTGACCATTTTGGGGTCATCTCGTCCTCTGTGTTGGAACACCAGGGGGCATATTTACAAGATAATGACGCGGCGCTGCAAGCATCTTGCTGCTCAACAGGCCCCATATTGTATCCACCTAACTCAAACATTCTTTTAGATGAGACTAGCTACCATGATGCTCCAACCCTATCACCAGCCTTGATCCCTCGCCGTATGGCTAATGAATGGCGCTCGACCGCCACGAACAGCTATAATGAGGGGGGGTTGTGATTCGGGACACCGGATAGGACCTCTTGTTGAGGACCAGGGAGAAGGTGAAAATCCCCTCCCTATAGAAGATCGAGTCCACTTGACAAAGCTCACTTTATTATCATGGAATATGGCCGGGGTGAAGTCGAAAGTCTCCCTTGCTCACTGGTTCCAATACGTAGAAAAAATATGACATTTGTATCCTCCAAGAAACGTGGTCTCCAACCCCCACTTTTATTCCTGGGTACATTACTTTTCACTGCCCTGCGATCATCAATAAGTTTGGCCGCCCAGCGGGGGGTTTATTGATCCTAATAAAAATCGAGCTTCACTGCTCTGTTCAACACCTTAAGACCAACAGTCCAGATATATTAGCGGTTCAGATCAGGGGGGAAGACCGGCTAGGGGTGGACCTTTTTAATGTCTATGCCATAGGGACCAAAAACTGGAACCATATCGTCCACTCTTCAGGAGTTGGAGAGTCTTCTGGATGCTAGAGAT
The DNA here is from genome assembly GCA_963921515.1 of Calotriton arnoldi. Classification (NCBI taxonomy): domain Eukaryota; kingdom Metazoa; phylum Chordata; class Amphibia; order Caudata; family Salamandridae; genus Calotriton; species Calotriton arnoldi. The sequence goes on from CAWUFW010000702.1 coordinate 2,393,879, forward strand.
ACCCAGTCCCCTTTAATAGTCGCAGGTGACTTCAACGTCACCTTCGAACCACTAGGGCAGGAGGATTTATGTGAAAGTGGGGAGGAGGAGGAGCTGTGGCACATTCCCCCTTTAGACCTTCCCCCCATTAAAAAATGGTTTCAAACAGCACTGCAACTCAATGCAATAACCCTTAAATTTGGCTTGAGGGCTACAAATGGTCGTACTAATTCAGACAAGTCAGGAGCAAACACCTTCAACCGGACCACCAACATGAGCCATATAGACTATTTTTTGCTGGACCTGAGATTGTGGCCCAAAGTAATTGACATGGTTGTAGGGACTACTACGGACTGTGACCACAATCCCCTTGAGCTCATTTTAATTTCACCTTGGGCCAGACGCTCCCTTTCTCCAAATACTACTCTTGCTACCAGGGTGGTTTGCCCCACCAACGATAACAGGCGTCTTAAATGGGCACGTGTAGCTATCAACCCGGAGAAGCAAGAACTTAATTAACACCAATTTGGAGGCTAGTATCAGGCAGATGCTTAGTCTGCTAGAACCCTCGGGGGATTTGGCTAAGATTGCTGACTGTCGCACTAATTTTTTTTAACCAGTTGGCCTCTTATTTTAAAATACCACGACGTACGCAGGGTGGGACTAAAAGCTCAAAACCACAGTTTGCCTGGTTCACTTGAGAGTGCAGGAACCTTAGATCTAAATTGGCTTCTGCAAGTCTAACAAACAATGTGGCCGTAGTAAGGGAAACTAGGAGAATTTACAAGAAAGCGATAATTAAGGCTAAAAAGGAATAGGAAATAGAGCGCTCATTGTTGATTAGTGATGCTTGCACCAAAAACGACACACAACAATTTTGGCTCCTAGTAACAAGGGGAGATGGAGAAAGACCCCAGCCACCCAACAATAACATTGCCATCGAGGCTTGGCGCCTTCATTTTTCCTCACTATACACTGGAGAGCTCGATCACGTCAATGAAGCTTCTATAGTTGATTATAATAGTCCCCAGATTGATGGGTTTTTCACCATAGCCGAAATAAGAACCAGTATCAATGCAATTGTTAGATCCAAAGCCCCCAGGGCGGATGCCATCCCTGGCGATGTATTTTTCAGCAACATTGATAACTGGTTGTTGTGTAGTCTGGCTTTGGCCAATGGAATGAATTGCCGCTGGCTCCCCAATTCCGTCTTCTTGGAGAGGAGATGAGGTAATTCCGTTGTACAAGAAGGGCGATCGCTCGCTGCCCTTGAATTACAGACCTGATCGACAGTGCTCAAAAGGTCTTTGCCTGGCACTCCTTATGAAAATCCAAACTTGGATAGGTGACAATAATATTCTGTCCCCCTTTCAAGCAGGGTTTAGACGGAAAGTTAGCACTGTCGATCAGGTTTTCCGCTTCCTATTACTAGCTTAGAAGACTGTGATCATCTGCCAGGGCAGCCTATATGTAGCTTTCATTGACTTACGGTCTGCATTCGACCTCATTCCTAGACACAAACTCTGGCGTGTCTTGAAGGAAATGGGTATCCCTTGCGAGATATTAGGGTTGGTTGTTCGCCTTCACGAGAACAACAATGCAAGGGTTCGCTGGGGTAACCAAGGCCAACTGACCGACCCGATTAGGGTGGACAGGGGGGTCCGCCAGGGGTGCGTAATGGCCCCCACTCTTTTCTCACTTTTTATTAACGGTGTCTTTCAGTACCTTGCTGAGAGCCCAGCTGACGCGCCGACTCTGGGGGGAGATAAGGTAACAACTCTACTCTTTGCTGACGACACTCTGTTAGTTTCCAAGACTCCGAGTAGCCTGCAATCCCTTTTAAAACGCTTTGAGTCCTTCTGCGCAATGAGAGGCCTTCAGATCAACACCTCAAAGACCAAACTTTTAATGCTAAACCCTCACAGATCTTTTAAGAAAAAGTTGTTCCTAGATGGGAAACCACTTGAGAGAGTAAGCACCTTCGATTATTTGGGTGTCACTCTTTCCGACGACCTGTCTTGGAAGCATCATGTTAAGAGGCGGAACCTCCATCTTAGGCGCATTACAGGGGCTCTGATCAAAGAGCACAAGATCTCATCGAGCAAGCCAATAGCTGCCCCCTTTGTATTTATGATCACAAAGCGGTGGGTGCAGCTCTATATGGGGCGGAACTCTGGGGGTTTGAAAAACTGGATGCGCTACTTGTGACTGAAAACAAATTTTTAACATCACTTTGCTCACTCCCCCAGAGTACTCTCCTGCACCCGTTGAGATTAGACATGGGCAGATCCTCGATTGCAGAAAAAGCACAGTTACGCCCCCTGCTCTTTTGGTTACGCCCAAAAACTACCCCCGAGTTACACCCATATGCTGCTGCCATGGACGAGGTCTATGCGCTTGACCGCCATAAGAAAATTGGCTGACTGACCAAGGTGAAGTCTCTGATGATCACTCTAGGGATGGAAGGTGCTTGGGACATTAAAAATCCAGATTCTTTACCCAGCAAAGCACTGATCAAGAAATATTACTGGGACTGGGTGGCGCAGTCCTCCATTTCTTATCCATCCTGGGGTCGTCTGACACTTGACTTTATGGAGTTTAAATTGGAAGGTGCTTTTGAGCAATATTTGGAGGCTATCACAAATGCTCAGGATAGGAAACTTTACTTGCAATTTAGATTTGGTTCCCTTCCTGTGAATACTTTTACTACCTCCTGGCACCAGCCTTCTCCTGCATCCCAGCTCTGTCCTGGCTGTGTTCTCGCAGCCGAGTCTATTAGCCACATCCTTTTTGCATGCCCTAGGTATCACCTATTGAGATCCAGGTGGATAGCTCCTGTATGCAGACGGTTTGGTACCCGTTGCCACAGTGATGCTTTACGCATCCTAAAATCCGATCTAGCATGTTAATTGTTTGTGCTGTTGCCAAATTCCTGGGCAAAATGTGGATCAGTAGGAGGTATGCAATGACCTTGTAGTTGATGCAATTTCTTTTAACCCAATTTAAAAAAAATGTTTTTTAAGTACGTAGATACTTCTAGTCTAGAAGAGAGCCAATTCTAGAACTGTATCTGCATGGCGGGTCATGCTGTTTAGTCCTCACGGCATAGACTTATGCTGACATAGTTCTTAATTACCCTTCTAGCTGTCTTTTTAATTGTTTTATCATTGTTCACTAATTTTGTATAAGTCGGTCTGCGATGAACTGGACTTTTTGCCATTGTTAGCTAACTTAGTCTTCTTTGCACTATAGGCACTGGCACTTTTTGAGGTCCCTGTATTATCGTTAGGGATTACTACATAAGGTGGATCTCAATAGTCTCAGTCACCAGTTCCAGTACGCTGGCCATTAATCTTCCGTACTGTATGCACTTGTGTGGTTTTTATTCCATGCCTATTATGAAGTTTGGACTTTTACATCATGTAGTCACAGATTGCTATTGAACCTTGCATGTTTTATCCTGTTTCGCATGTATTGTATGCATATGGCACTTTTATGGTCGCATTGACCGAAATAAAGTTATTGACTGACTGGCCATCTTGCTGCGCCGAGCAGTGTGATTAGAAAAGTGCAGGGATACGTCGTATTTACAATACGACACATTGCTGTGCTTTCCTCTGCGGTGACGCACAATAGGCAGCCTAGCGCCAATGCAGGCACCCTTGCACCATGGTACAAGAGTGCCTGTGTTGCAGGGATGACTGTTTTTGTGCAAGGGACACCTTCCTACACAAAAACAATCATTGATGGCGTTTTCCCTTCTGTGTGTGCTGCAAAATGCAGCACACATAGAAAGAGGAAAAAACGAGGAGAAATAAAGGTATTTCTCCTCGTTGTGCCACTTTTACACCTCTCCTAGGGAGGCGTTAGAATCTGTCGCATTCCCAGGTTTACAAAACCTTGTAAATCTGGGAATGCTGCCGAATCCATGGGTATTGCGTGGGAACTCCCAAAGCAACACCCATGAAATGCCCCTTTGACACAGAGTAATGCGTGAAAAGGGGCCATATTTATAAGGCCAAGAAAAGCCACGCAGGATGGTTTTGCGTGGCCTTGTAAATGTGGGCTAGCACCCTGCGCCACCAGAGCATCAAAAATAGTGATGCTCCGGTGGCACAAGGGGCTTATAAATATGCCCCCGATGTCTAGATAGTGACGTAAAGCACTCAGAGCCCTTCCCAAGTGCAGCGTCAACCTCCAGGTCACACACAGTGCCCCCTTTGCTCAAAACTCTGACGGGGCTTGACCGGTTTCATTCAGAATGCATGTTGTCAGTCAAACAAATGCTTTAAATGGGCCGGTATGGAGTACCAGCACTTTTTTATTTTCTCCCCTTGAGCATCAGAACTTCTCCCCGGAGACGGAGAGTACCGGTACTCATAGGGGGCCTGGCTTCGACGCAAGTGGTGTTGCTCATATCCTGCCTCGGCAGCAGCTTCTGCACATCCTGCGCAGGTTAAAGCAAGCCTTTCAAACGGTGGAAGCCTGGGCTGAGCTGGCACAAGAGCACCAGAACAGAAGCTCTTGTCTCTAGGACATGGCGACCCTACCTGTGCTGCTGTGAAAGTTGTGAGAGGAGGGGTGTGGCTGCAGTCGGGGTAGAAAGGTGACTGTCAACCCTAATAGGCAGGGGGCTGAGACGTATTGTTCAGGACAGTGCAGCTTGTTTAGCACGCCTGCTGTTTTAAATGCCTGCAAATCTTCACCCATCAGCAATTGAAATGAAAGGCATTTGCGTGAAAGAAAATCCCTGCCCTCTCCACCAATTCTCTCCCAGATTAACCTCAAAGAAAAACTACATAAGTGGTGCATATATATATTTATATTTATTCTCGTTTTAAAAGTGGCAACCTCTTGCTTCAGATGGAAAACCAGACCTAAAGCAATTGTGACAGGTGGTTCCATGGAAGGTGTGACACCTTCATACAGTTTTGGATTTTAGCTGGCAAGCCTTTGCATTCTGGGATTGATAAGTTTTCTTTTCTCATTCAATGCAAAAGATAAAAAGAATTTCACCATACAAAGCATGTATTGCAAAAATCAGTTATAGATTGAAAATGTCACATAGCATGGTGCCACCTGGGACTACCAGCACCTGCACACATTTTTGTGGGTGTCCACTCATATCATGCATATAAACAAACATCAACAATGACCATTCTTTTTGCTTTTTATGGTGAATATTGACTCTTACAGGGCATTGCTCTGGCGCAGGTTCATCTGAGCTGTCCATGAATTCTTATATCTCCTGTTATCTGTTTAAATAGGGAAACGGGATAAAATCCATCCCGGCAGAGTATGCATTCTCCACACTAGATGTCCTGCTGATGCTCAAAGTGTAAATATTATACAGGATTCTAGACTTAAATCAATGCGTTAATACTTACAAAAACTGCAATTTATTGATCCCTTAGTGTTCCATTTATTATCAAACATTTCTTATAGAACTGTAAACTTCATAGGTGATCTGGAGCAGCCAAATCACCTTCTAAGTAACTCTGCTCCAATGAGACACCTTGGGAACGTTTTGTTTGTGAATATGCACATCACACAAAATGCAACTTCAGAGTAGCTGTTGTACCTGGTAAAATATTTGAGAGCTGCCACTGTCCGGCAGTGCATGTGTAACACAACGTGTGAGAGATGGAAAGTAAAAGCAAACAGTGTGTGAGTTTGCAAGCATGGGTATGCCTGTGAGAATGAAATGGGAAGCTTGTGTGTTTGTGTGAAACTAAATGTGATTCAGAGTATGAAATGGGTGTTTAAGTGTGTGTCAAAGGGGGCAAATGTATTTAGACTTTGTTGAGCGTGGAGAGAATGTGTGTGTTAAGAGTCCTTCTCCGTCATTTCCAGAGAAACTTTTGTGATGTTTTGTGAAACTTTGTGATTTTTTTAAGAATAGGGCAAGGGCCAAGAGTTGGCAGCATAAAGTGGGTGGGGTCAGAAAGAGCAAAGTCTGAACTTATTTATTTTTTAAAACTGTGACAACAAGACCAATGTGATAATAACGATTTTGGCGTACTCAACTGATCACAGCAGGCTGCATTTCAAAATATCACCTGGTACAGAGATCTTTGTGTATCCAGGAAGTACCCAGGTACAATGACATTTTAACAACTCTGGTAGTTAATGCACTTGCTGGAAAGATCTGTGCGCATTCTGTTCAAAGGTTCGCATAAAATTGCATAGAGTATCAATATGCCTGCCGTAAAGCACAGCATGAAACATGAAAGATCACAGATTTGTTTATGTAGATAGCTCAGTTGGTCAGTGTAATTGTTGCAGAGATCCGTGTGTTACCTCCAGGTTACAAGTTAAAATCCTTGGAATATAGCTTAGGGATTCATGATCCTGCGTCAAGGAAATGCATGCAAACTGCAAGGCATACGTTTGGAACCTTGCTGTTTTTTCCTCAATATGTTGTTATGCTAAGATCGCAAAGGAAGAGTTACTTTAGTTAATAGGCACTTATTAGTAAGTACTATATAAATGGTTATGGTGTAATAATTCATGGACAGATACATCAGACATTCTTAAAGTGCATGCACATTTCTGGCATACAATGCTTAAAAAGGTCAAAAACCTAGTCCAGCCCTTGCCCCGCCCTTAGCACCACTCTAATGCCCGCCCCAAACTCCACCCCAATCCACCACTCCTTTTGGTGAGTACCTGCACTTAATTTTTTCCATTTAAAGCACTAAGTCAAACTACACGCTGAAGATGCATATGTGCGCCAATTCTCGGCTCTATGCCTGCATGTTCTTTACCATTACTCAGGGGCGGAGTCAGATGTGAAATGAGATCGTGGCAGCCTGTGTCTGCATACAGGGAACCTTTAAAGGGTGCATTTTTGGCGGGTCAGTAGGAATGTTTGCATGGTGGTTGTGATATTTCAGTAGGTTGTGGCTGGAGTGTATCTGTGCAGGACTGTGTGTGTGCCTGTGTGTCATGCAGGATGGATGAGTGTGTGTTCCATAGCGGGTATGTTTGACTTTGAAGGGTGTGTGTCTGCAATAGCTGTGCCAAGAGAGAGAATCTGTATGTTGGTTACAATGTGATTAAGATACCAAATGCAATGTGCCTAGACTTCTAGCTGTACTCAGCAGTTCACTGAATGCCAACCGTTGTTAAACAGTGTAGTTGGTTGATAACGGACTGTAAAGATAAACGTTTAGCGTGCATGTGACAAGTTTTAATCACAAAGCTCAGTGGGTTAATGCACCCAATGAAAGATGGCCATTTATGACCAAAACATTACAAGCAATAATCAACCTAGATAAATGTATTAATGCACTACTGCATGGAGCATTATGTGACTTTTTTATCACATGCTCCAATTTTAGCTAAATAGCTTTAAAATCATAGTGCAAAGAGAGTATGATCTCTGCCACCCGAGTGCTGGGGGTTACAAATAGAAACATTTACTCTTAAAATGTACCAATATTACACGCAGAAGCACCTCCCATATTCTGGACATGCATTTCTTGTAAACAAAGAAAATTTATTACTTTAGCACTGTCGCAAAATATTCTTTTTGTCTAGCAATGTAACTAAAATAAAAAAGTAATTGGTTTGTTCCAGCAAGATAATTGATTTGAGTAGTATGTGGAACGAGTGGATTTCTTCACAGTACAAGTAGATTTCACAGTGCCAAGACGCCCCCAGGCATACGTCGCGCTTTACAAAATTTAAATCAAATCAATTTCAGTAGCATTCTGCCCCTTGAACAAGTACAAAAAAATTAAATTCCACACCCCTGCATGACGTCAGTGTGGTGTCAGTAAGGTCTTTACATGCTTACAAATTTGGTCCATTCCCATGACATGCATTAGGCCCACCCAGAAATGGTAGGGGCAGCTTTTCAATTGGGAAAAGTGTAGGAACACAGGATGGGAATGGCTGGAAGTGCCCGAGTTACTTAACTTCAGTAACGCTCTTTCTGTAAGACACTCTTAACTGCAGATTCTTCGCCTTATAAATATCCCCAGGCACCAGATGGATCTGGAAAATTCAAAGCAGTGCTCCTGAACGCTGGCAGGTGGCACCATGCGACTCTGCATCAACGCCATTCCACTCCAGATTGGACTAACAGAGTTAGCATATCGGCGCCACCCATGCTTGCTGAGGTCAGTTTCTTTCATGAACTGTTCCATTCCCTCAGACGAGGAGCCTATCAGCAGATAGAACGAACCAGTGATTAGTTTTGTAGATTGGGATCTTTTTAGATAGAAGAGCCCATACTTCAAAACAGAAAGGAGGTGGGAGGACGGTGAGAAATCTGTGGTTAGATAGAGTGTCCACCATAAAAAGTGTTCCCGAAGGTAAGGAACTTGTTCTTCATATGGATCCTTCTTACCGCACATTCGCACCTTGTGAATAGATACTAAAGCAGTACCTCCCAAAGTCGTGTTCTGTGGAATGGTTGGGACTAAAATGTCCTGCAGGACTGAGCGGCCAAAATGTCCATCTTGACGGACCTGACTGTCAAAGCAGTAGTGCTTTGTGAGGGTGTGCACTGATGCCCACATAGCTACCTGACAAATCCAGGACAGGCACTCAGTGTGCCAACGCAGTGGTAGCAGCTTTGACTCTGGTGGAATAAGCCGGTAGGCCTTCTGATGGCTGCCTCTTAGCCAATGCATAGCAGATTTTAACGCAGAGGAGTATCCATTGATAGATGACCTGTTTCTGCAAGGCTTACCCCTTCTCTGCCCCAGAGAACCCCAAAAAGCGCTGCTCATCTACCTGATGTTTCTTGGTAGGAGTACTCTCTTGGGATCCAGATCATGGAATCTTTCTTCCTCTTACGAAGAATGTAGCGGAATAAAAGAAGGTCGGCAGAGTGATGACTTGTCCGATGTGAAAAGGCGTCACCACCTTTGATAGGAATATAGCTTGAGTACTTAGCACCAATTTGTCGAGGAAAAAGTTGTATAATGAGCCTGGACCTAAGGGGCCTGGAGTTCAGATGTTATTGACACCAGTAAGATTGTTTTTAGGGTAAGCAGGCGCAATGAACAACTGTGCATTGGTTCACAAGTGGTACACATCAGAAAGGTGAGGGCTAAATTCAAGTCCTACTACAGCATCATAAAGGGCGTTGGTGAATACATATGCTGTAAACCTTTTATAAAAATGCACCACAACCAATGATTTGAACAAGGGTGGTTGGTTTGGCAAACGTAAAAAGGCTGACAGAGCCAATAGGTAATCTTTAACTTTCTTCAGAACAATTCCTTGCTGGGCTAAAAACAGAGCAAACAGTACATACAACAGTTTTCCCTGCAACGGGTCTAACTGCCAGGTACCATACCAGGCCAGAAACTTGTCCCAGCACTCTGGATATACAGATTTCGTGGAAGGGTGCCTGCCTGCCACAATGGCATCAATGACCTCATGAGGGAGATCAGAAGAACTCAGCTGCCACTGCTCAATCTCCACACATAGAGGTGCTAATTGTGCAGGCTTGGGTGGAAGGCCCTGCTCTACTGTTGTGACAGGAGATACAAAGTGGAAGAATGATCGGAGTGCAGATGCTAAGGCCCATATATGTTTTGTGCCCCGCTCCTGGACCTATCTGGTACCACTAGGATGACCTGAGCTTGATCGTTCTTAATTTTCTTCAGAACTCTGATCAGGAGAGGTAATAGCGGGAAGGCATACAGGAGTTCCTTGTTCCTCTCTCTGCAGAATGTGCCTCCAAGACAGAGCTATCTGGAGACCTCCAGCACGTAAAAGTGTTGACATTGTGCTTTCTCTGCAATGGCAAACAGATCCACTGTCCAGCACCTGCCTTGAGGGACGCCCCCAGCAGAGTGAGGATAGTAAATTTTCCCCCAGCCACTGTCCAGCACCTGCCATTAGGGACGTCCCCAGCAGAGTGAGAATAGTAAATTTGCCCCAGCCACTGTCCAACACTTGCCCCAAGAGTCGCCCCCAGTGGAATGAGAATAGTAAATGTGCCCCCCAGCCACTGTCCAGCACCTGCCTTGAGGGACGCCCCCAGCAGAGTGAGAATAGTAAATTTGCCCCCAGCCACTGGCCAGCAGCTGCCCTTAGGGTCGTCCCCAGCAGGTGGGAATAGTAAATTTGCCCCCTACCCACTGTCCAGCACCTGCCCGGAGAGACGCCCCCAGTGGAGTGAGAATAGTAAATTTATCCCCCACCCTCTGTCCAGCACCTACCCTGAGGGACGTCGCAGCAGAGTGAGAATAGTAAATTTCCCCCCCAGCCACTGACCAGCACTTGCCCTAAGAGGCGCCCCAGCGGAGTGAGAATACTAAATTTGCCCTCCAGTCACTGTCCGGCACCTGCCCTTAGGGACACCCCCGGTGGAGTGAGAACAGTAAATTTGCCCTCCAGCCACTGTCCACCACCTGCCTTGAGTGTCACCCCCCGTGGAGTGAGAATTGCAAATTTGCCCACCAGCAATTGTCCAGCACCTGCCCTTAGGGATGCCCCCAGTGGAGTGAGAATACTAAATTTGTCCCCCATCCACTGTCCAGCACCTGCCCTGAGGGACGCCCCCCGTAAAGTGAGAATAGTAAATTTGCCCCCAGTCACTGCCCAGCACCTCCCTGAGGGACGCCCCCAGCAGAGTCCAGCACCTGCCATGAGGGACACCCCCAGCGGAGTGAGATTCTGCCCAGCCACTGTCCAGCACCTGCCCTGAGGGACGCCCCCAGCAGAGTGAGAATAGTAAATTTGTCCCCCAGCAACTGCCATGAGGTTCGCCTCTAGCAAAGTGAGAATAGCAAAGCTGAACCCCACCCATTGCCAAGCACCTAGACCAAATTTATACTTACAATGTCAAGACAAATTTTCTGTTATAAGGAGGAGTATGGTTTGACTGGAATGTAACTGCCAGGACAGTTTCCTTGTACTGTTGGAAAAAGCGACATGCTGTTTTTTGGGGGGGAAATATACACACCATATATTGTGGCAATTTTGAAATCGTCAAACTACTAGAACCTGCTGAAAAGCATGGAGACTGTGATACTATACTGTTATGCGAAGTGGCCCCACAGTAGTTTAAAAAATAAGGCCACCCGCCCTAGCATTGTCCAGTAGCTGAGCGGCTACTGAAGAGAAGTTGTATTTTGCCTATATTCTTCTTGCCGCTCTCCAGGATCAAGATTAGGGATATCCTCAGCACCCTTGTTTTGGATAATTAGTTTATCACTTTAGAGTTGTAATTTTTTAATACATTTCTCCACATAACATTCTGAAAAACATGTACCAAGTGGGTATTGCTGTTTTTTTTTTTTTGTAAAACATTGTTAATTGTTGTAACATTTATTTGAAACCTTTTTTTATTAGACCAAAGAAAAATGTTCTTACTTTAGTAGTAATTCATTCCTCATACATTAATGCAGGCAGCTGTGAAACTGGTAGGTTTTCTGAAATATAGTAAAAATACCTTATAATTTTTTTTAAAAACATTTTATTTCTAAGGTTATAATAGAAAAGTAGGTCTAAACGCTGTACATACTTTAGTCACTAGGTGGCACTGTCTCAAGCTGTAACAGTTATTGACAGCACAGGTATCAGACACGTCTGGTGGTGATCAGTGTCACAGGGCAACCGACTACAAAATGTTGGTCCACAACATTTATATGTTTTACCTTTGGTATGTATTTTTTTAAAAGGAAATATGTTTTGGAGTGCATTTTTTTTAAGGAAATCATTCGTGACAAAACAAGCATTTTTTTTTGCAATATTAGTTTGTGGTGTTTGTAACTGTGAGAAAACATGCAGCCATTTTGATTTGGGAAATGTTCTCTTACTTGAGCAAGACAATAAGGTAGGGCTACATGTGCATTGACTTACTGCACTTGCGTTTAGGGGTGAAAGTTACCAGCCGGCAGTCAACATTAATTACTAAAATACATGATATCGGTTACGTTATTGGAGGCCTTTCAACCGCTCTTCATTATAAAAAAGTTAGCACAATTTTCCTTTTGCATGCTTATCTTGCAACTGTGTTAATCGGGCATATTCCGTTTTGGCGTTCTAATGGTTTTCGGCATTAATGAACATGTTTTAATGGCGTTCGGACTTGCGGCTTCTCCAATACCACTCTTGGTTGTCTGACATTCTGCGTTCCCTGCAATGGCAAACAGATCCACTGTCCAGCACCTGCCTTAAGGGGCGCCCCCAGCAGAATGAGAATAGTAAATTTGCCCCCAGCCACTGTCCAGCACCTGCTCTTAAGGACGCCCCCAGTGGAGTGAGAACAGTAAATTTGCCCCACAGCAACTGTCCAGCACTTTCCCTAAGAGTCGCCTTCAGCGGAGTGAGAATAGTAAATTTGCCCCCTCTACTGTCCAGCACCTGCCCTGAGGGATGCCCCCAGCAGGGTGAGACTACTAAATTTGCCTCCCCCACCCCCAGTCACTGTTTAGCACCTGCCCTTAGGGACGGCCCCAGCGGAGTGAGAATAGTAAATTTGCCCCGTCACAGTTTATAGGGCCATGTTGCCCCTAAAATATCAGGCTTCAAATAAACTTGCTCCCGTCTTAAACGCATGTCAATCTTGGATGCCCACAATTGGCTGTGCGGTCTAGGCCTCAAACATGACTTCAGTTCCTTGGATGACTGTAGCTTCATGCACTGCAAGGCTATCGTATATAGGGAAGCCAAGCTCTTCATGGCTCAGGCCCACAAATGTTGGGATTGTTCCCACTCTAGGACTAGTTCCACAAGTAGGTCTTCTACATTGCATCATTCCAAAGAGAAATTTTCTGTAAAAATAAAATCACAAGAAGCACCACAGACAGGAGCCTTACACCCTTAGGTGTTTCTTTTCTCCAGTCACGTGAGAAATTCTGCAGCTTCAAATCTTGACTCCGACCTTGATATAGTCTTCAAAGCCAATTATGGTTTTTGAAAGACAGCACATGGAGTTTCTGATGCACTCGGCTCACCCACACTATGTGGCTGCTTCAGCTATACGGTTTCGCTCTACCGCCCTCTGGTGGCCTTCTGGCCTGAAGAAGCCGCCGTCGGTAGCCCCTGACTCAATGCCAGTCAACCCGGGACAAAGCCATCCCAAAGCAACTTGGGCCCTGAAGGCCTAGCTGGTTGCCATGTAGCGGTGTCAGCGCTAAAGGCCCTGATGGCTGGAGTTGACATCTTTTATCTGAAACACACAGTCTACTTCGGGTAAAGTGATAACAACAGAAAGTCTCTTTTGAGGATGATCCCTTGTGTGAACCTCTACCATGTGCCATATATTCGCTAAAATAGATGCCCTCTTTGGCATTTGATTCAGATTGCATAAAGATGCTGACATTTGTTTCCCACAGTGGCGAGGAGAATCATGAGGCCGGTAAACTTCTTCCTCCATATCATACTCATGATAGCCTCTACATCGTTTTTTTGCTGGGCTGTCTCTTTGATCCATCTTCGAGGAGGTGACCTCTTTTATGACAATTATCTTCAAAGGAGCCAAAGTACTTGAACTTCCTATTTCTGTTGAAAATTGCAAGGCTCACTTATTGATGGAAATTCTGTAAACTCCCTCACCTGCCCATCAGCCTCTGCTGCTCTTTAATGAGGCCTGGTTGGACCCAGTACTTACAGCTTGAGACAAGCCCTTTTCTGCTTTTGCCATTAATTGGCAGGTGGCGAAGTCCCATAGGCTGTCAGTGCATGACTCCAAGTTCCTCTCTATCCATCTCTCGTCTGATAGTTTAGTAGTGCAGATGTAGTCTTCCAGAGCCCCAGTGCTTTCTCGTCTACTACCCTAGATTTTGAGACCAAGCGGACTGAAGCGATCTAAAAGAAACATTTCTCCTCTGGAAGTTTGTTCTTGCATTTCCCCAGCACCACATGCTTGCTGGCCCAATGCGCCTGCACATTTTGGCAGTTGGTGATGAGTAGCTTCCCAGACTATATATGGCATCGCTTAGCATAGCTGGTAAGGGATGGCTAGGATGCTGCCAAGGAGTTTCTGTGGTCTGGGTTGGACTCGGCTGACTGCATGGCCATACCCTTGGGGACCTCCGTCGAAATTTGGCATCATGTTTGGATGTGTTCCACTGTTTTTTTTTGCAGTGACCTCCCATGACATAAGCAGGGCCACTTTGCGTGGTTGGGCCGAATGGCTAGGATGCAGCCGAGGAGATTTTATCATCTGTATTGGACAGAGCAGACTCTATGGCCAGATCCATGTGAAACAGGCATAGAAATATTGCAGGACGCATATTTCCCTTTGTCCGATCTTCAGCATAACAGGAAGTTCCTTTGGTTCATTGTACGTGACAAGCACGACCAATATCGGGTTATGATCTATGACCTCAACAGATCACTGAAGGTATTTATAAAAAGAAACTTGCTTTGGTAGTGGCCAGTCTCCAGCTGCAGAAGTTGCATTGCAATCCTTAATTAGAGGTTGCCTGGTAATGACTTCCTAAAATGAGCTAGCTACACCCAAGTCTAGCCCTAGTAAATTGACCCTCGTCAAAATTGTTTTTTAGCATAGTTCCATTATTTTCCTTTGATTCCATGAAGAATCTTTTAATCCCAATCAGCCATTCTGGACATAGGTAACATAGAAGTCTTTCCTCTACTAGAAAGAGTGACATCATCTTAGAGATCATGGGTCTATACCTGAAAATCTGATATATCATGGCCTGCTTGTTCCAGGTGCTTTTTCTGGTACTGGCTCCCGTTTAGGTGAAGTTCCAAATGTGAAGCTGTACATTAGATCCCTGTAGCTTTATCTGTCAGAGCACTGATTATTGCTGAACAGATATCCTAAGACTATGTAGGGCCACCAATTGCATAGGACTTTTGAGGAGATGCATCGATGCTCCAAACCTGCCAATGGGGTGTCCATTTTGCCTGCCTTATCCGTAATTTATATAGTCACAACAGACTAATGTTAGTAGGTATTAGGGATGCACTACATACCTATCTACCAATGCATGATGGGACAGGTCTGATACCTTCCTACAAATAATAAATGTATTGGGGTTGAAGATTGTCTTCATAGATACAGCCTATCCCACCGACCTCGTAATTCAGGAAAATATGGTTCAATCTTTCACTACATCGCCTCTGACTGAAAGTAGAACCAAGTCTCTTGTGTGCAGTCTCCACTGAAAAAAGAAAAATCACAGAGCCATCTCTACATTCCAGTTTGCCAATGCTTGCCAGACAAATCTACTAGAGTACTTCTGAAAATGCCAGCGGGTCGGCATTATCATTGATACTTAAGGCTAGTGCTTTTAATTGCGTCAGGTGAGACATGCCACTGTGTGAGAGGCTGCCCAGTGTCAGAGTGTCAGAGGTGTTGTTCAGTGTTAGGACTGGTACAGACACTTAGGTCTTGCTGCCTTTCTAAATTGTGGACCGTGCAGCCATTCCCAGTTTGGAAAAGGATAACTTTCCTCTAGTATTGCTATCTGATAGAAAGGCCCAGCAACTTAATAAAGATCTTGCAAGGGGGAAAAAGCGTTTGGGGTCAACCAGCTGAAGAACCTAAAGTGGTTCTCCAGACTGGGTAATACATTTGTCGTCATGAAAACAGGTCCTGGAGCTTAAATCTGCTATTTTCATTTGAATCATCCGCCCTGATTCTATATTTGGTCCATATGAACAGCCCAATTAATTAAGGCAATGGCCTCAGAATTTGGTTGGCAGTCATTTTCACATATTAAGAATTGGTGGTATAATATTAGATTAAGAGGTTTAAGACGATTCATTAGGAAATAAAAAATTATTCTAACCCAAACAATTGTAATTTATAATTAGTCAAGAATTTTTAAAGTCACTATAAGAAGAAAATATGGGCTGCCAAAGAGACAAAGTAGGGAAGGATTGGGTAGTATTACATAAGATTTGCAACTATATCAGTTAATGGACCAGTGCTGAAGTTAGAAAGGAATAGTATCCCGTTGGAAATTTGGTTGAAATAGGCGTCATGTTTGTATAATCAACCCCAAGACGTTTGCATGGGGAAGTGAACATCCCAATTATAATTTAATTGCAGAAATACACAACTTTCATGCTAACCTTTGGCGCAAAGCAGTGAGACTCACGATTATTAGATGTCTGTAGCACAACTAAGGGTTGTCATCTAATGAGGGAGGTAAGACGGGGCTTCAGCCCCGAATGTGCTGTTGTCTGGCATCTACAGACATGATCCAGATTACTGGGTCCAGTGGTTTGACGCACTTTTTAAAAGGAGTTCTTTAACATGGATGGTTCCTGCTTAATGGAACTGCTCGATCTTGTGCCACCTTAATAAAAGGACGACAATTCAGTCCCGAGCAATGATCGCCTGTTTGGTCTACTAGATGTGGAGGTTAAATATTATTCTTACCACAAAAAGCTGCTCCTAACTGAATGGCCACTACGAGGTTTGGGATGTATTTGTAAGTGAAGGCATCTCACAAAAAGTAACGGACTGGTCTCACACACCACCTGGTGTCATGCTTCATCATTGACCACAGGGGTTTCCCCTCCCCTCCTCCCATGGGGCAAGTAGCTTTGGTATCTAGGGCTTGAAATTAGAGGCCATCAAGTTGTGGAGTGTGGCAGTGCTCACGCCCACACAGTGGTTTACTCTTACCACTAGCTGGTAAGAACGGAGCCCTCTATGTTCTTTTTAGGTCCTGACGAATGCCCTGGACCCAAGCGGGCCATTAAGGCAGAAACATGTTGACCTCTCACATAACGGATAGGGGACATTAATTCCCCACATACCGTCACTTGATTTTAATATCATATAGTTACCTTTAACATTAAAAACACGATTAAGATAACTATAATGTTTTTTAACCACACTTTTTGTTTATGGGCCCCCACTTAGTTTAGAAGTGCATCCCTGTCGTCAGGTGTATGCCCGCCCTCTATCAAACCAAGGTTTTAGAGGGCGAGGACTGGTCAATGATGAAGCATGACACCAGGTGGTGTGTGAGACCAGTCCGTTACTTTTTGTGAGATGCCTTCACTTACAAATACATCCCAAACCTCGTAGTGGCCATTCAGTTAGGAGCAGCTTTTTGTGGTTAGACTGTTAGTGTTGGAGGCTGCTAGCTCCTAAGACCCCGTGCCTCTCGTTCCCTTCTCCACACAACGTGGGGCTTTTGTGGTTATTGTGAGGTTAAATATTATGCCTCAATTCTAGTAGAAGAACTTGGGGCTTACAACAATAATTTGATTCCGAACAGACAGAAAAGCTAAAGAATCTCTTGATAACATCATAGCCACATCAACATTGATTGAATATCACACCGGGGCGGACTCAAAAACGCTCTTCACCTGCGTTGGTGACTTCTAGACCTCCTTTGACCGCATAAACCACAATAGTCTTTGGGGGAAGCTATCTGCCTGGAGTATGTTGCCATATCTATTAAGAGCTATTCAGTCACTGTAGTAATCTGTGGATGCAGGTAAAGCTAGGTGAGAACTTGTTAACCAATAGATTTTCTACAGGCAGATGTCTGCAACAAGGCTGTGTACTTGCCCCATGTTGTCCAGCCTGTGTGTGGCAGAAATGGAACTACAAATTCATATCAGCAGAACTCAAGCAATCAAACTTAGAGGCAAGGATGTGTATATACTGCAGTATGCAGATGACAGTTCTTTTACATAGATCAGGCATAAAACTGCATTGCCTTCAACAGCTCTGGTATAAATACTGCAAAGAAAACGACTTAGTGATAAACTCCTCAAAATCAAACGTCATAGTGGTTGGTTTGAATAGAACAAATAAACGAATATGGCACCTGCATATCCAACAAATATGTGCCATTTCATCATATAGGTGCGTGGCTGCAAGCAAGGAGTGGCCACACCACTCCCTTAACATACTTAAAATCAAAAGCAGCAGCCTTTAACTTACACCCTATTAAAAGTTGATAACCGTCTTAATTGCTCATCAGTTCACCCACTTTTTGATATGATAAACGCCCAATTTATTCCCTTTGGTGTATGGTCTGGAGACTTTCGGAGGGAACTACTCCAATAGACTGGACACCAAGTTTTATAATCTTTTTAGAAAATTTTCAACTTGCCATTTTCCACAAATCAGTCGCAAACTAGCCTTGAGTTTTGCGTGCGGTGCTAGTCGGCTGTTTATCAAAGAAGCTTATTGCGGTTTTGGAACCAAAACATAGAATCGGGCAATGATATAATGAAATCACTTGTCTGGCATGAAATACAAACGCCAACGAACAACCATGGCCCACAGAAATCTCTAAAGCGCTCGATGCACTGGATGCAAGACAAGCCTGCATGGACACATTTTTTTTTATTAGGTCGGGCCTGGGCAGCGCATGCGCTGCTCTGCAAGGCATGCTGTATTCAGGTATGAAGTTGAAGCTCCGCCCATTTTCCACCCATCTTTTCAATTGGCTCCTGTTACTGTCCTTTCTAAATCATTGCTTTTGATTCATGAATAGGCTTGCAGTCCCTCCTTAGTACGCCTTGTCTGCATTGTTACCCTCTCATGAGGACTGGACTTTTTACTTGTGTTGTTACAAGGTCTGTTTTATCTACAGTCTGTGAGCACTATTTACTTTAATGATTTTCCACTATTCCATCCACGACGTGCTTTCCTACAACGCAGCACGCTTTTATATTTTTATTACTAATGGCGGCCGGTCCACTTTAACTATAGTGGACGCGCTCCTTTATATATTTTATTTGTAAAAGTGAGAAGTGTGCATTCCTTGTGACATCAACTCCCCTCAGCCAAGCAGCACTTTTTATGTTCCGCGCGCCATGGGCACTTTCACTTTTCAAGCTGCCCGGGATAATAGCGGCCGCTTCTTGTTTTTTTTATGTTCAGCACGCCATGGCACGTTTACTTTGCCAGCAGCCCGGGACAATGGTGTCCTCTTTTTTTTTTTTTACGATGTTGCTAGGAGCGATTCCCTTGACACTTTGTTTTGGGTGGCAGGGACAGCGCCCGGGCGCAGAGGCAGCAGCCAGGCCAGCTCTGGGGTTCCGGTGCTTCGCCTAACTGATACACTCTGCCAAGCCAGGCTCGCTGTGCCTTGCGTGCTGCTACCCTCTTGCTGCCCCACTGATTAGACGGGACTGCTCCCCTGGCGGCAGCAATAGCCCCCGGAAGCATTGCAAAAATCTATTAAGCTAATCAGAGCTTCAGAATTTATAATAGGTGAGGCGTTTCACCACTCTGGGTCTCATTCGGAGATCCTGGCCTCTCCCTCCTAGCTTCAGCTACTCCACCTATCCACTCCTACTTCTGCCCACAGCCCCCTGACTTCTGCTGCACATTCAGTCCCATACGTTTCAGCCTCAGCTTCTCACAGATCGCCTCTGTTCCCGGCTGCCTGACCCTCATCACCAAAATCTATTCCAGTCTCTGAACAAAATTACAATATTGGCAATGCAATAGATCTCGCATTTTGGAAACTTTGACCTATTGGCTTTGTAAATGACAATGCCATTTATTTATGTGCACTTTGTACTTATAGTCGTTACTTGCAGGTTTTAAAAACACAAATAAAAGGCATTATCATTTACAATGCCATTAGCTCAATATCTCACAAATGCGAGACCTATTGCATTGCAAATCCTTGTTGTACTTGAAGGCCTTCTAAAAGCTCACATGCGACTGAAAGCTTTTCAGTTAGATTCTGCGGTTTGTGGCCTTAGTTTTACAGTTCTTTTACCAAGGCCTCATTCAACCCTTTCTGATGGAGTCAATCTCACCTCATTGTCAGTGAAATTGCTCTCCCACCCTCGCAGCTCCACCATTAAGTGAGGCCTGCCCCTGCACTCTCGAGGGTTGGTGATCGAGGCCCTCCTCCACCCGCAGGTTTCCCTGCGCCTCATCCCTGGTGGTCCAGTGGACCTCTGTCTCCTTCCTCTAACTCTGCTCTTTCACTCGTTTTTCTACCCTTTTTTATCTTTCACCTTTCTGCATCTCTGCTCTTTTGTGCCTTATTTCTGCTCATTTTCCCTTCCTCTCGCTCTGCCCTTTCACTTGTTTTCACTCGTTTTTGTACCCTCTTTTATCTTTCACCTTTCTGCATCTCTGCTCTTTTGTGCCTTATTTCTGCCTATTTTCCCTTTTTTCTTTATCCCTTATTTCCTCCCTTTACCTTTCCCCGGCGCTGCTGCCCCCGCGGCCCCTCCCCCCCAGCGCGACCGGCCCAATCCAGCTCCCCTCCCCGCTCCCGCCTCCCAGCTGTCCAGCCCTCCCCGACCCCTACTTAATGGCAGCCACTGCGCGGCCGGGCCGCGGGCGCGCCGCTGGCCCGCCGAAGGTGCATCAAAGGCAAGCCCGTCTGCGCCCGTCCGCGACCAGCGCCAGGAACCCTGGACCTCCGCCCCGCCAACGCTACGACCCAGCAGCACTCCACGCACTCAACCCAGGCCGCAACAACAACTGCAAGCTAGCATCACCAGCCGACTCCCACGGACCCTTCAGCGGTCACCGCTGCCGGCACACCTGCAGCACCGCCAAGAACACGGATCCAGCACAACCCACCCACAAGAACACAACCGAACCAAAGACCCTGCAATGCATCCTCCTCAACGTCCGATCCCTCCACAAACACGCCACAGAAATCTGGGACCTCCTCGACAGCACCACCCCGGACGTAGCGTTCTTCACCGAAACCTGGACCAACACCACCTCGGGACCGGACATCGCCATCCCCCAAGGATACAAGATCTCCAGGAAGGACCGCCCTCCCGCCCAGGAGGAGGAATCGCCACCGTCCACAAATCCAGCCTCCGCCTGAGCACACTCCCTGACGAGCCCACAGAACTGATGGAACACCTTCACTTCAAGATACTGGCCAGCCCCACCGCCACCCTCCGAGGAACCCTCATCTACCGACCCCTGGACCCCGCGGACCCTTCGCCAACTCCATCACGGACATTATCTCCCCGCAGGCCATCGCATCCACCAACTACACCCTGCTGGGAGACCTCAACTTCCACCTCGACAACCAACTGGACCCCAACACCACATCCCTCCTGGACAACCTCCACAACATTGGACTGCGCCAGATCGTGACCGAGCCCACGCACTCAGCAGGACACACCCTCGACCCCCTCTTCACTACAGGAAACTCCATCACCTTCAGCCACACCACCGAACTCCCATGGACCGACCATCGTTGCGTCCACTTCACCTTCAGAACACCCACCATCCACAGACACCAGCACCTGCTTCCACGAAGAAACTGGACCAAAATCACTGACGACCAGCTCACCTCCTCACTCAACAACTCCACCCCAACCATCGCGGAAAACGACGACCCCAACACCGCAGCCCGAACCCTGCATAGATGGATCTTGGACAGCACCAACACCATAGCCCCCCTCAAGAAAAACAACAATACCCGCGCCAAGAAAGCCAGATGGTTTACCACCGAACTTCGAGAGCAGACGCACATGCCGCCGCCTCGAAAAGGCCTGGAGGAACACCAAATCCACAGAAGCCCACGACAACTTCAGAGCCGCCACCAACGCCCACCATCAACTCATCAGAGAAACGAGGAAAAAGCGATTGAAGACAGAATCTCCACCCACGCGCACAACAGCAAGGAACTCTTCAGCATCATCAAGGAGTTCGCCTAACCCACTAGCGAGTCTACCGACATCCCTCCCTCACAAGACCTCTGCGACAAACTCAGCACCTTTTTCCACCACAAAATCAAGAGCATCTACGACAACTTCGACGAAGACAACCAACACACTGAACCCTCACCAACCACCCCCGACACCCGGAAACCAGCGATTGACGACTGGACAGCCCTCACCACCGAAGACACACTGAAGACAATGAAGTCAATCCACTCAGGGGCCCCCACGGACCCCTGCCCCCACCACATCTTCAACAGAGCCGCCGACACCATCGCACCCATGCTACGCCACACCATCAACCGCACCCTGGCGACCGCCTCGTTCCCCGACGACTGGAAACACGCCGAGGTCAACCCCCTCCTAAAGAAACCCTCAGCGGACCCCACCGACCTCAAAAACTACAGACCCATCTCCCTGCTCCCGTTCCCAGCGAAAGTCATCGAGAAAGCCATCAACAGCCAACTCGCCACATTCATTGAAGAACACAACATCCTCGACTCCTCCCAATCCGGCTTCAGAAAAAACCACAGTACAGAAACCGCCCTCCTCGCCGCAACAGTCGACATCCGCACCCTACTGGACAAAGGAGAAACAGTAGCCCTCATCCTCCTCGACCTATCAGCGGCGTTCGACACAGTCTCCCACCGCACCCTAATACGCAGACTCTACGACGCAGGAATCCAGGACAAGGCCCTCGACTGGATCCGCTCCTTCCTCTCCGGCAGGACGCAGCGGGTCAGACTCCCCCTTTCCTCTCGGACCGCACACCTACCACCTGCGGAGTCCCCCAGGGCTCCTCCCTCAGCCCGACGCTCTTCAACGTCTACATGGCTCCACTCGCCCCCATCGTCAGAACCTACGGACTCAACATAGTGTCATACACAGACGACACCCAGCTCATCCTCTCCCTATCCAACGAGCCCAACACCGCCAGACGCAACTTTCGAGAAGGCATGGAAGCCGTCGCCAAATGGATGAAAAACAGCTGCCTACAACTAAACACCAACAAAACAGAAGTACTCATCATGGGCCCAAACCCCGATGCCTGGAGCGACACCTGGTGGCCCCCGCCCTCGGAAACCCGCCAACCCCCACGGACCACGCACGCAACCTGGGAATCATCCTGGACTCCGAGCTCAAAATGGACCGCCAGATCAACTCTGTCTCGTCTTCCTGCTTCCACACCCTCCGCCTCCTTCGTAAGACCTTCAAATGGATCCCCCTCGAACACCGAAAGACCGTCACTCACGCCCTGGTCACCAGCAGACTCGACTACGGCAACACACTCTACGCCGGAACAAAAACCTCACCCGCAAGCTACAGAACATCCAGAACGCTGCCGCAAGACTGGTCCTCAACCTGCCAAAACACTGCCACATCTCCCAGCACCTGCGCACACTCCACTGGCTGCCTGTCGAGGCGAGAATCACCTTCAAGATGCTCACCCACGCACACAAGGCCCTCCACGGCACCGGACCAGCATACCTGAACAGCCGACTCAAATTCCACGCACCCCAAAGGACCCTACGATCAGCCCAGCTCTCCTACGCCGTGGTCCCCCGCACCAGAAAGACCAGATCGGGAGGCCGCTCCTTCTCCTTCCTCGCGGCCAAAGCATGGAACGCCCTTCCGCTCCACCTCAGACAGACAACATCGCTCCCCATCTTCGCAAGAAACCTCAAAACCTGGCTCTTCGACAGACCCCCTCCTTGATGGATGGAACCTCCACCCCCCCCCCACCCCTAGCGCCTTGAGGCCCTTATGGGTGAGTAGTCGCGCTTTAACAAACCCCTGATTGATTGATTGATTGATCAATTAAAGTATTTTTTAAGGATGTGCTTTGCTGTATTATTGGTGAATATAGATTGAACTGGAAAGGCAAGTCAAGTGCAGCATGTAGGCTGTAAAAGTACGGAGGAAGCATATGACATTATGCTTTTTGTCAGCGCGGAGGACACAGAGTTCTGTTTCTTAAGACCGTCTTTTGGAAGAAATAGTCTTTAGAACTTGTAGAGAGGTGACAGCAATCTGTTTCAGTAGCGACGATATCAGGTAACTCGTAATTTTACAAAGTTTATTACTGTTGTGAATAAACTTCTGCCTGTAGCAGATTTGCTCGCTCATTGCAGACAAATATCCGCTTCATAGAGCAGAGCAAATCCAGATTTGCATTTTAATATTGTATTAGTAGAATTATTTTTATTATATTGTGTGTGTCCTAATGTTATGTTTATTTCAGTATTTAATCGGTTTTTATTAACCGATCAATACAAATATTCCTACATTCAGAGGCTCCGGCCTCAGATACTAGAGTTATCCAATTTGTTACAGGTAATGGTAAGATACCAATATCTACAGTGCCTCACTTTGAAAGCCACGCGTTGCCATGGCAATTTCTACAGTGTCCCAGTACATAAGACAACATTGCCATGCCAGAAACCACATTGAGGGAGAATGCTAAGGACCACTGCATGCCAGACTCCATATGGTCATCCTCTAAATCACTGTTATGCCAGCATCCTGATTTTCCAGGTATATACAGCACCAGGTGATTCCAGAAACCTTATTTCCATGACATTTACACACCAATTGCAAAGCAATCATCCATATTACCTTGATCTGTTACACTGGGAATCGTGCCAGAATTTATTAGCCTGAGTACCTACACCACCTTGGCATGCTAAAAACCAAAATGGCCTATTTAAGACACATTGCAATGCAAGCACAGTTGTCAATATGGTGCTCATCCCGACTTCCAACCTCCTCCGTTGACTAGAAAACATCAGACACCAGGGAAGGGCAGAAGCTTCTGACACTTGGACCTGCAGGCCTGTCCACCCACGACTGGCCAACCTGCTGGCTGCATTGTACCCTACTTCAGAGACGGACTGAAACCTTGGCTTCTTCCTTCCTCTGGTGTGCTTCCGTTTTTCCTCCTGTGCAGAGGTACATTGCGCCTTCAGCTGCAGAATCCTTCTCTAGTCACTTGCAGATGAAGTCTTCTGAATGCGTGTACATGCACGTGTTGTAGCATCCTTTTGCAGGTTGCTTCTTGGAAAAACAACCGGTCTGTAAAATGGTGTTCCTTTGAATCAGGTTGCTCAAATGGTGGCAGGGTTTGCCAGCGGGCTGCAGCCACCAAGAAGCTAGGGGGGCTACCAGAGTTGGATTATGCTCCCATGAAGCTCTGGAACCAGCCCTCTAGCGTGTAGCCTAGCACAGAAATGCCAGAATGCCAAGATGGCTAGATGAGCCCTGCTCGTAGAGGTAAGCGAATGTTTCTAGTGGTGCTTTCTGAAACTGGTGTGAGCAAGGCATTAAAGATTACGGGTTGGTCTGCCGAGTTTGTCATTGAGGGTGAATGGAAGAGGAGCTGTGCACTTTTATGAAGTACAGCAAAGGAATACATCAATTCTGTTTAAATGCAGAAGTGTCATAGTTCTTAATGAACTATTAAAATTTGTTGTCTAAGGAATTTAGGCAAAATATGCTAGTGAATGCTTTTGAATAGCTGCTGGGGGTAGCTTCTTGCATTGCAGTGGTCAAGTACTTATTTTTAAGGGAAAATAATAAGATACACAGATCACTGTGGGAGCCAAGGTTTAAGTGTATAGCAGCAATAAATTTACAGTTCATCATATAATTTCACAATTGTCTTTTATTCTAGCTAGGACTCCATCTTGTGCACAGCAGATACAGTGCCTTCACTGTCCACAAAAGGGATGTTGCAGGAATGCCCACAATCTCACATCGTCCAAGTGTCCCTCACTTTACAGTACCAGGCCGGACTTCGAGACGTCACACCTTGAACACCATAGAAAACAGATTCATAGCGAGGTGTTAAAGTCCAGTACTGGCTCTTGGACTGCCACACACATGCTTTCCATACCCTGCAAGCTGTATGGAAGTACTTCTGTACTCTACACAGTCTGGTACCATGATCCTTTGGCGCTTGTATGCTGTGTCACAGAGGCAACTCCAATCTCAGAAGATGTCTTGTAACCCCACATGGTCATGACATCCGCAAAGTACTCCCTCATCACAGCAGGAAGCCTGCCTTCTTGATGTCCACAAAAAAAATCCATCTCTGAATTCAGCCAAAAGAGCACCATGGTGTTTGGTTCACGTCACAATCGAGCAAGACGTTGAGCACTGTGCATGGAGCTCCCTGAATGGTCATCTCGTTGCGAGATGCCACGGTGTACTGCATGCTGTTGAGACCACCTTCCCGATCTACCTTGAACTGCTCCTGAGGAAAGAAGAGAAAAGGTGAATGAACCTGCAGTGTACATTATAACTATCAGATAATTACAAATATTTTTTTCTTGCCTATCTCTCATACGTCCTCCTCCATCACACTACTAGGCATTGTGCCCCAAGATAAGAGCACCTATCTGGTGCCTCATGTAGGACACCAAAAATTTCTCCAGATAGGATCACAACAAATACAACACTTTACCAACCATGCACTTACCCACAATGTAGCATGCTACTCATCCGAAAATGCAATTGGAAGCCACAATTTTATATAAAGGCTACAATACAAATTAAAAAACTGTATGGAATCTTTAATGGATTCAAATGGTTTGCCACCTTGTGGTTCAAGTCGAATTATTGAGAAAGTTTACAAAGTATCTTCTGCCTTCAGCATGTGTGTGAAGTTATCTCCCACTGTCCACGATAAGGAAAAGTTGTTATATATCGCCCAGTGGCAGAAGCCACTGGGTAGTTATAGTTAGGACCATGTTTCCGCAGGAAATAAATTTCTTTGTTTGCCCATAACTTTGGTGGCATTAGATAAATCTTCACAAAATTATTCTCAAAAAAAATGTCAGCCAGGTTATCTAAATGCCTTCCTAAAAAGTTGCAGGGTGACGTGTCAAGTGGGGATGGAGGAAAAAAAGGAGGGAGGGGACATGTTTTCCCCATTCAGTATCTCATCGGAAATTTAGACAATGATACAGCCAAAACGGCTGAACGGAATTACACCAAATTTGGCAGAAAGCTAGATCTTTACCCCTGAAAAGTTCGCCTTTGTGATTTCCTGTAAATCCATTCATCTGTATCAGAAAAATGCAGCTTCAAAATGTATAGATATCTTGCAGCGCAGTACTACAGAGAGAGTACAGAGTTACTAAACGGGCGGTGCCAATGGTCCGGCAGAACTGAGGACTGCGATTGTCTGGCCACAACATGAAGAGAAATGTTGCGGCCCCCATTTTAGGACTCATGGACTCGGACCCCTTGTCCTGAGACAAAAAGAAATATAAGGGGTAGGAGGGGTACCCTGTCCCCATGGACGTTGTGTTTTTCAAGTTTAAAATGTAACATTTTAATTGACAATCATGCCTAACTATAACCTTACTTTAACCTTTGTTTTTTTCAGTGAAGGTTAAAGTAAGATTACAGTTAGGTATAGTTGTCAATTAAAACGTTAAAGTTGAAAAATATATATATATTTTAAACACACATATACACATGTGCGTGCGTCTAAGTACACAATATCGCTTTTCAAAAGAAAATGTTATGTTGGTCAAATTTAATTTTTCTCTAAAAACAAATTAGGAAAAAAAGGATGAGAAAACACTTTATAATCCTTTTTTTAAAAGAAAAATGAAAGCAGAACAATGTAGAAAGTTAGGCTGGAAACTCAGAGGGCTGTAAAAGTGAAACTGCTTCTTTAAGGGATTGAATACTGCCATTATTCCTTCATGCCCTGCCAATGATAGTTGAACCAGTTATTTTTTGCTGGTAAACAAGACTTGAGGGTATGAAATTACTAGCCATTCTCACTCTTCCCTATATGAAAATAGTGTTGCTGAGGAGTATAATAAAGATTCCTCGGGAGGAGAACTAGAACTACAGTTAAGTAACTTACCAGTGCACCTTTATTATTACTTGTAAGCAGTAATTAGAGTAGGAAGCCCATCCGCAATAAAAAGGTGGAGGAAAGAACTAATTAAAAACATAGTCTGCCCAGACAGATGCTCAGAGAAGCCTGACCCATCTGTGCTCCAGCCCTGGAACTGGATTCCAAACAGTAATGCCTTGTGAATGTGTGGACTGACTTCAAAATGGAAGATGTACATATGTCTCAAATGGAGTACATCTCTAAGTAAAAGCAGTTGTGGCCCTAACAGTGTGTGTCTTAGGCATCCCAGGTAAAGACTGATTTACCGATCAATAACAATGGAGAACACACAAAACACTGCTTTGCAGTGCATAAAGGCGTCCTAACTTGCCCATATTTATCGGACTTTCTAATTGTTTTAGGCTTGTAGTCTTTCCCAAATAAAATGTAAGATCCCTCTTCACATGAAGCATGAAGAGATCTTTCTGCTGAAGTGGTTGGATTTTAAGAGTAGGTTGATAATATAACAGTCGGATTTACATGAAAATCAGACACAACCATTGGAAGAAAACTGGGATAAGTCCTCAACCACCTTGTTCTTATGGAACACATTGTAAGGCTCCCAGCAACAAAGAACTTGGATCTTGTTAAATCTATTGGTTTAGGTAATAGCTACAAGGAGTGCAGGTTTTCTAGTCAAATACTGAAGTCAAGTTTTATGTATCAGATAGGCTCCCATGGAGCTGAGGGTTTCCTTACCGAAGAGAAGACTTTATTAATATTTTCTAGAAAATCCTTTCCAACTGGCATTTTGGAAAAAAGAAGCTTGTGAAGTATTCTTTCTGTGGACCCAATTGCCTCAAAGTGTATCTTAATCAAAGAAAAGCGCAGCCTTGATTTTGCCGAATGAAAAGGGTAAAGAAGAATCGCTTATTCTTGACGTCTAGTTTGGTCAAAAGTGTACTATACCCACCACATGAAGACTCTCTTTCATGTAAACAAATAAGAAGTTCTGATCAACAGACATTAATCCTCCTGCAGAATATCCATGCAGTCTTGTGTATGCTCATATTGCAGGAGTTTAGAAGCCAAGCTGCCAAGGTCAACAATTGTAGTTTGGACTGCAGGATCTGATCCCCGGACTTGTGATGGAGATCTGGTCTACACAGCAGTCTCCTGTGTGGTTTCTCCAACAGATGTAGAAGGTTGGTGCACCACTGGTGTGGCCACTCGGGAGCTTTGAGAACGAGCCTGGCTTTCCAGTTTTATACTTTATTACTGATGAATCAAAGACATTACAGGAAATGCGCACAAATACATCCCTGTCCAGTATATCAAAAGGGCATTCCTCATTAGTAATACCTGGAGGGGAAGTCTTCCTCCATCTGTGAAGAAATCTATCTGAGAATATACCCACTCGTACAAAATGTCTATCCAGGACTTTGTTCTGCAGGACCAACTTGTGATTTTCTTGGAAAGTTTTGCTGAGTGAATCTACTTCTGCATGTGAACACCTGTAGATGTACAACTGCAACCTGTAGGCTTCTTGCTATGAGTCATTTCCATATTGATTGGGCTTCCAGGGACAGGGGTCTGGAATTATCCCCTTGCTAGATTAAAATAGTTCACTGTTGTCGTATTGTCAGTTTGAGCAACCAAGAAATTCCAGATGGAAGAAAGGACTTAAGAGCAATATGGGCTGTTCTCAAACCGAGAAGATTGATCTGGTAAGTCACCCCTTTCTTGGACCAAGTCTCCTGTACCTAAATGTGATCTATGTGAGCAGCCGATTCCTAAAAGAGAAGCATCTGTCACAATTGTCCGAGTCAAGATCTCTTCATGGAAGGGCACTGCTTTCAGAAGATTCTGTAATTGGCACCACAAGTGGAATGATTGAATTACAGTCTAGAATAAGGAAGCTTGTCTTCCCAGGTGCTGGAACACGGACTGCTCCTATAGACATTGCTGAAGAGGTCTTATTTGAAGGCGAGCATGAGGTAATAGGAAAATTAAGATCATTGATCCCAGCAGAGAAGCATGCATGTGGTAGGATTTTCTGTTTTAAAGTAGATTGAAATATTGCAGTCGGATAGAGAATAGTCTCTCCTCTGAAGGATATACTGTTG
Source organism: Calotriton arnoldi (assembly GCA_963921515.1). Taxonomy (NCBI): domain Eukaryota; kingdom Metazoa; phylum Chordata; class Amphibia; order Caudata; family Salamandridae; genus Calotriton; species Calotriton arnoldi. The sequence goes on from CAWUFW010000702.1 coordinate 2,423,414, forward strand.
CGACCTATGTATCCAGAACCACGCCCAAGTTGTGAATGGTTTGACCTGGTGTTGAGGGAGACTTTACATGGTTCAATTGAAACATCAGACTGTGCAGAAAGGGGGAGAGTTTTATGATGATAAAGTAATATTTCTTAATATGTTGAGGCTCTGATCAGCCAGTCATTTAGAAAGGGATAGATGAATAGGTTGTCAGTGAAATTGCTCTCCCACCCTCGCAGCTCCACCATTAAGTGAGGCCTGCCCCTGCACTCTCGAGGGTTGGTGATCGAGGCCCTCCTCCACCCGCAGGTTTCCCTGCGCCTCATCCCTGGTGGTCCAGTGGACCTCTGTCTCCTTCCTCTAACTCTGCTCTTTCACTCGTTTTTCTACCCTTTTTATCTTTCACCTTTCTGCATCTCTGCTCTTTTGTGCCTTATTTCTGCTCATTTTCCCTTCCTCTCGCTCTGCCCTTTCACTCGTTTTTCTACCCTCTTATCTTTCACCTTTCTGCATCTCTGCCCTTTTGTGCCTTATTTCTGCCTATTTTCCCTTTTTTCTTTATCCCTTATTTCCTCCCTTTACCTTTCCCCGCCGCTGCTGCCCCCGCAGCCCCTCCCCCCCAGTGCGACCGGCCCAATCTAGCTCCCCTCCCCGCTCCCGCCTCCCAGCTGTCCAGCCCTCCCCGACCCCTACTTAATGGCGGCCACTGCGCGGCCGGGCCGCGGGCGCGCCGCTGGCGCGCCGAAGGTGCATCAAAGGCAAGCCAGTCTGCGCCCGTCCGTGACCCGACCGCGACCAGCGCCAGGAACCCTGGACCTCCGCCCCGCCAACGCTACGACCCAGCAGCACTCCACGCACTCAACCCAGGCCGCAACAACAACTGCAAGCTAGCATCACCAGCCGACTCCCACGGACCCTTCAGCTGTCACCGCTGCCGGCACACCTGCAGCACCGCCAAGAACACGGATCCAGCACAACCCACCCACAAGAACACAACCGAACCGAAGACCCTGCAATGCATCCTCCTCAACGTCCGATCCCTCCACAAACACGCCACAGAAATCTGGGACCTCCTCGACAGCACCACCCCGGACGTAGCGTTCTTCACCGAAACCTGGACCAACACCACCTCGGGACCGGACATCGCCATCCCCCAAGGATACAAGATCTCCAGGAAGGACCGCCCCACCCGCCCAGGAGGAGGAATCGCCATCATCCACAAATCCAGCCTCCGCCTGAGCACACTCCCCGACGAGCCCACAGAACTGATGGAACACCTTCACTTCAAGATACTGGCCAGCCCCACCGCCACCCTCCGAGGAACCCTCATCTACCGACCCCCTGGACCCCGCGGACCCTTCGCCAACTCCATCACGGACATTATCTCCCAGCAGGCCATCGCATCCACCAACTACACCCTGCTGGGAGACCTCAACTTCCACCTCGACAACCAACTGGACCCCAACACCACATCCCTCCTGGACAACCTCCACAACATTGGACTGCGACAGATCGTGCCCGAGCCCACGCACTCAGCAGGACACACCCTCAACCCCCTCTTCACTACAGGAAACTCCATCACCTTCAGCCACACCACCGAACTCCCATGGACCGACCATCGTTGCGTCCACTTCACCTTCAGAACACCCACCATCCACAGACACCAGCACCTGCTTCCACGAAGAAACTGGACCAAAATCACCGGCGACCAGCTCACCTCCTCACTCAACAACTCCACCCCAACCATCGCGGAAAACGACGACCCCAACACCAAAGCCCGAACCCTGCATAGATGGATCTCGGACAGCACCAACACCATAGCCCCCTCAAGAAAAACAACAATACCCGCGCCAAGAAAGCCAGATGGTTTACCACCGAACTTCGAGAGTCCAGACGCACATGCCGCCGCCTCGAAAAGGCCTGGAGGAACACCAAATCCACAGAAGCCCACGACAACTTCAGAGCCGCCACCAACGCCCACCATCAACTCATCAGAGAAACGAGGAAAAAGCGATTGAAGACAGAATCTCCACCCACGCGCACAACAGCAAGGAACTCTTCAGCATCATCAAGGAGTTCGCCCAACCCACTAGCGAGTCTACCGACATCCCTCCCTCACAAGACCTCTGCGACAAACTCAGCACCTTTTTCCACCACAAAATCAAGAGCATCTACGACAACTTCGACGAAGACAACCAACACACTGAACCCTCACCAACCACCCCCGACACCCGGAAACCAGCGATTGACGACTGGACAGCCCTCACCACCGAAGACACACTGAAGACAATGAAGTCAATCCACTCAGGGGCCCCCACGGACCCCTGCCCCCACCACATCTTCAACAGAGCCGCCGACACCATCGCACCCATGCTCCGCCACACCATCAACCGCTCCCTGGCGACCGCCTCGCTCCCCGACGACTGGAAACACGCCGAGGTCAACCCCCTCCTAAAGAAACCCTCAGCGGACCCCACCGACCTCAAAAACTACAGACCCATCTCCCTGCTCCCGTTCCCAGCGAAAGTCATCGAGAAAGCCATCAACAGCCAACTCGCCACATTCATTGAAGAACACAACATCCTCGACTCCTCCCAATCCGGCTTCAGAAAAAACCACAGTACGGAAACCACCCTCCTCGCCGCAACAGACGACATCCGCACCCTACTGGACAAAGGAGAAACAGTAGCCCTCATCCTCCTCGACCTATCAGCGGCGTTCGACACAGTCTCCCACCGCACCCTAATACGCAGACTCTACGACGCAGGAATCCAGGACAAGGCCCTCGACTGGATCCGCTCCTTCCTCTCCGGCAGGACGCAGCGGGTCAGACTCCCCCCTTTCCTCTCGGACCCCACACCTACCACCTGCAGAGTCCCCCAGGGCTCCTCCCTCAGCCCGACGCTCTTCAACGTCTACATGGCTCCACTCGCCCCCATCGTCAGAACCTACGGACTCAACATAGTGTCATACACAGACGACACCCAGCTCATCCTCTCCCTATCCAACGAGCCCAACACCGCCAGACGCAACTTTCGAGAAGGCATGGAAGCCGTCGCCAAATGGATGAAAAACAGCTGCCTACAACTAAACACCAACAAAACAGAAGTACTCATCATGGGCCCAAACCCCGATGCCTGGAGCGACACCTGGTGACCCCCTGCCCTCGGAAACCCGCCAACCCCCACGGACCACGCACGCAACCTGGGAATCATCCTGGACTCCGAGCTCAAAATGGACCGCCAGATCAACTCTGTCTCGTCTTCCTGCTTCCACACCCTCCGCCTCCTTCGTAAGACCTTCAAATGGATCCCCTCGAACACCGAAAGACCGTCACTCACGCCCTGGTCACCAGCAGACTCGACTACGGCAACGCACTCTACGCCGGAATAAACAAAAACCTCACCCGCAAGCTACAGAACATCCAGAACGCCGTCGCAAGACTGGTCCTCAACCTGCCAAAACACTGCCACATCTCCCAGCACCTGCGCACACTCCACTGGCTCCCTGTCGAGGCGAGAATCACCTTCAAGATGCTCACCCACGCACACAAGGCCCTCCACGGCACCGGACCAGCATACCTGAACAGCCGACTCAAATTCCACGCACCCCAAAGGACCCTACGATCAGCCCAGCTCTCCTACGCCGTGGTCCCCCGCACCAGAAAGACCAGATCGGGAGGCCGCTCCTTCTCCTTCCTCGCGGCCAAAGCATGGAACGCCCTTCCGCTCCACCTCAGACAGACAACATCGCTCCCCATCTTCGCAAGAAACCTCAAAACCTGGCTCTTCGACAGACCCCCTCCTTGATGGATGGAACCTGCACCCCCACCCCTAGCGCCTTGAGACCCTTACGGGTGAGTAGTCGCGCTTTAACAAACCCCTGATTGATCGATCAATTAAAGTATTTTTAAGGATGTGCTTTGCTGTATTATTGGTGAATATAGATTGAACTGGAAAGGCAAGTCAAGTGCAGCATGTAGGCTGTAATAGTACGGAGGAAGCATATGACATTATGCTTTTTGTCAGCGCGGAGGACACAGAGTTTTGTTTCTTAAGACCGTCTTTTGGAAGAAATAGTCTTTAGAACTTGTAGAGAGGTGACAGCAATCTGTTTCAGTAGCGACGATACGCAGGTAACTCGTAATTTTACAAAGTTTATTACTGTTGTGAATAAACTTCTGCCTGTAGCAGATTTGCTCGCTCATTGCAGACAAATATCCGCTTCATAGAGCAGAGCAAATCCAGATTTGCATTTTAATATTGTATTAGTAGAATTATTTTTATTATATTGTGTGTGTCCTAATGTTATGTTTATTTCAGTATTTAATCGGTTTTTATTAACCGATCAATACAAATATTCCTACATTCAGAGGCTCCGGCCTCAGATACTAGAGTTATCCAATTTGTTACAGGTAATGGTAAGATACCAATATCTACAGTGCCTCACTTTGAAAGCCACGCGTTGCCATGGCAATTTCTACAGTGTCCCAGTACATAAGACAACATTGCCATGCCAGAAACCACATTGAGGGAGAATGCTAAGGACCACTGCATGCCAGACTCCATATGGTCATCCTCTAAATCACTGTTATGCCAGCATCCTGATTTTCCAGGTATATACAGCACCAGGTGATTCCAGAAACCTTATTTCCATGACATTTACACACCAATTGCAAAGCAATCATCCATATTACCTTGATCTGTTACACTGGGAATCGTGCCAGAATTTATTAGCCTGAGTACCTACACCACCTTGGCATGCTAAAAACCAAAATGGCCTATTTAAGACACATTGCAATGCAAGCACAGTTGTCAATATGGTGCTCATCCCAACTTCCAACCTCCTCCGTTGACCAGAAAACATTAGACACCAGGGAAGGGCAGAAGCTGCTGACACTTGGACCTGCAGGCCTGTCCACCCACGACTGGCCAACCTGCTGGCTGCTTTGTACCCTACTTCAGAGACGGACTGAAACCTTGGCTTCTTCCTTCCTCTGGTGTGCTTCCGTTTTCCTCCTGTGCAGAGGTACATTGCGCCTTCAGCTGCAGAATCCTTCTCTAGTCACTTGCAGATGAAGTCTTCTGAATGCGTGTACATGCACGTGTTGTAGCATCCTTTTGCAGGTTGCTTCTTGGAAAAACAACCGGTCTGTAAAATGGTGTTCCTTTGAATCAGGTTGCTCAAATGGTGGCAGGGTTTGCCAGCGGGCTGCAGCCACCAAGAAGCTAGGGGGGCTACCAGAGTTGGATTATGCTCCCATGAACCTCTAGAATCAGCCCTCTAGCGTGTAGCCTAGCACGGAAATGCCAGAATGCCAAGATGGCTAGATGAGCCCTGCTCGTAGAGGTAAGCGAATGTTTCTAGTGGTGCTTTCTGAAACTGGTGTGAGCAAGGCATTAAAGATTACGGGTTGGTCTGCTGAGTTTGTCATTGAGGGTGAATGGAAGAGGAGCTGTGCACTTTTATGAAGTACAGCAAAGGAATACATCAATTCTGTTTAAATGCAGAAGTGTCATAGTTCTTAATGAACTATTAAAATTTGTTGTCTAAGGAATTTAGGCAAAATATGCTAGTGAATGCTTTTGAATAGCTGCTGGGGGTAGCTTCTTGCATTGCAGTGGTCAAGTACTCATTTTTAAGGGAAAATAATAAGATACACAGATCACTGTGGGAGCCAAGGTTTAAGTGTATAGCAGCAATAAATTTACAGTTCATCATATAATTTCACAATTGTCTTTTATTCTAGCTAGGACTCCATCTTGTGCACAGCAGATACAGTGCCTTCACTGTCCACAAAAGGGAAGTTGCAGGAATGCCCACAATCTCACATCGTCCAAGTGTCCCTCACTTTACAGTACCAGGCCGGACTTCGAGACGTCACACCTTGAACACCATAGAAAACAGATTCATAGCGAGGTGTTAAAGGCCAGTACTGGCTCTTGGACTGCCACACATGCTTTCCATACCCTGCAAGCTGTATGGAAGTACTTCTGTACTCTACACAGTCTGGTACCATGATCCTTTGGCGCTTGTATGCTGTGTCACAGAGGCAACTCCAATCTCAGAAGATGTCTTGCAACCCCACAAGGTCATGACATCCGCAAAGTACTCCCTCATCACAGCAGGAAGCCTGCCTTCTTGATGTCCACAAAAAAAATCCATCTCTGAATTCAGCCAAAAGAGCACCATGGTGTTTGGTTCACGTCACAATCGAGCAAGACGTTGAGCACTGTGCATGGAGCTCCCTGAATGGTCATCTCGTTGCGAGATGCCACGGTGTACTGCATGCTGTTGAGACCACCTTCCCGATCTACCTTGAACTGCTCCTGAGGAAAGAAGAGAAAAGGTGAATGAACCTGCAGAGTACATTATAACTATCAGATAATTACAAATATTTTTTTCTTGCCTATCTCTCATACGTCCTCCTCCATCACACTACTAGGCATTGTGCCCCAAGATAAGAGCACCTATCTGATGCCTCATGTAGGACACCAAAAGTTTCTCCAGATAGGATCACAACAAATACAACACTTTACCAACCATGCACTTACCCACAATGTAGCATGCTACTCATCCGAAAATGCAATTGGAAGCCACAATTTTATATAAAGGCTACAATACAATTAAAAAACTGTATGGAATCTTTAATGGATTCAAATGGTTTGCCACCTTGTGGTTCAAGTCGAATTATTGAGAAAGTTTACAAAGTATCTTCTGCCTTCAGCATGTGTGTGAAGTTATCTCCCACTGTCCACGATAAGGAAAAGTTGTTATATATCGCCCAGTGGCAGAAGCCACTGGGTAGTTATAGTTAGGACCATGTTTCCGCAGGAAATACATTTCTTTGTTTGCCCATAACTTTGGTGGCATTAGATAAATCTTCACAAAATTCTCCAAAAAAATGTCAGCCAGGTTATCTAAATGCCTTCCTAAAAAGTTGCAGGGTGACGTGTCAAGTGGGGATGGAGGAAAAAAAGGAGGGAGGGGACATGTTTTCCCCATTCAGTATCTCATCGGAAATTTAGACAATGATACAGCCAAAACGGCTGAACGGAATTACACCAAATTTGGCAGAAAGCTAGATCTTTACCCCTGAAAAGTTGCCTTTTGTGATTTCCTGTAAATCCATTCATCTGTATCAGAAAAATGCAGCTTCAAAATGTATAGATATCTTGCAGCGCAGTACTACAGAGAGAGTACAGAGTTACTAAACGGGCGGTGCCAATGGTCCGGCAGAACTGAGGACTGCGATTGTCTGGCCACAACATGAAGAGAAATGTTGCGGCCCCCATTTTAGGACTCATGGACTCGGACCCCTTGTCCTGAGACGAAAAGAAATATAAGGGATAGGAGGGGTACCCTGTCCCCATGGACGTTGTGTTTTTCAAGTTTAAAATGTAACATTTTAATTGACAATCATGCCTAACTATAACCTTACTTTAACCTTTGTTTTTTTCAGTGAAGGTTAAAGTAAGATTACAGTTAGGTATAGTTGTCAATTAAAACGTTAAAGTTGAAAAATATATATATATTTTAAACACACATATACACATGTGCGTGCAAGTACACAATATCGCTTTTCAAAAGAAAATGTTACGTTGGTCGGATTTAATTTTTCTCTAAAAACAAATTAGGAAAAAAAGGATGAGAAAACACTTTATAATCCTTTTTTTAAAAGAAAGAAATGAAAGCAGAACAATGTAGAAAGATAGGCTGGAAACTCAGAGGGCTGTAAAAGTGAAACTGCTTCTTTAAGGGATTGAATACTGCCATTATTCCTTCATGCCCTGCCAATGATAGTTGAACCAGTTAATTTTTGCTGGTAAACAAGACTTGAGGGTATGAAATTACTAGCCATTCTCACTCTTCCCTATATGAAAATAGTGTTGCTGAGGAGTATAATAAAGATTCCTCGGGAGGAGAACTAGGACTACAGTTAAGTAACTTACCAGTGCACCTTTATTATTACTTGTAAGCAGTAATTAGAGTAGGAAGCCCATCCGCAATAAAAAGGTGGAGGAAAGAACTAATTAAAAACATAGTCTGCCCAGACAGATGCTCAGAGAAGCCTGACCCATCTGTGCTCCAGCCCTGGAACTGGATTCCAAACAGTAATGCCTTGTGAATGTGTGGACTGACTTCAAAATGGAAGATGTACATATGTCTCAAATGGAGTACATCTCTAAGTAAAAGCAGTTGTGGCCCCAACAGTGTGTGTCTTAGGCATCCCAGGTAAAGACTGATTTACCGATCAATAACAATGGAGAACACACAAAACACTGCTTTGCAGTGCATAAAGGCGTCCTAACTTGCCCATATTTATCGGATTTTCTAATTGTTTTAGGCTTGTAGTCTTTCCCAAATAAAATGTAAGATCCCTCTTCACATGAAGCATGAAGAGATCTTTCTGCTGAAGTGGTTGGATTCTAAGAGTAGGTTGATAATATAACAGTCGGATTTACATGAAAATCAGACACAACCATTGGAAGAAAACTGGGATTAGTCCTCATAACCACCTTGTTCTTATGGAACACATTGTAAGGCTCCCAGCAACAAAGAACTTGGATCTTGTTAAATCTATTGGTTTAGGTAATAGCTACAAGGAGTGCAGGTTTTCTAGTCAAATACTGAAGTCAAGTTTTATGTTTCAGATAGGCTCCCATGGAGCTGAGGGTTTCCTTACCGAAGAGAAGACTTTATTAATATTTTCTAGAAAATCCTTTCCAACTGGCATTTTGGAAAAAAGAAGCTTGTGAAGTATTCTTTCTGTGGACCCAATTGCCTCAAAGTGTATCTTAATCAAAGAAAAGCGCAGCCTTGATTTTGCCGAATGAAAAGGGTAAAGAAGAATCGCTTATTCTTGACGTCTAGTTTGGTCAAAAGTGTACTATACCCACCACATGAAGACTCTCTTTCATGTAAACAAATAAGAAGTTCTGATCAACAGACATTAATCCTCCTGCAGAATATCCATGCAGTCTTGTGTATGCTCATATTGCAGGAGTTTAGAAGCCAAGCTGCCAAGGTCAACAATTGTAGTTTGGACTGCAGGATCTGATCCCCGGACTTGTGATGGAGATCTGGTCTACACAGCAGTCTCCTGTGTGGTTTCTCCAACAGATGTAGAAGGTTGGTGCACCACTGGTGTGGCCACTCGGGAGCTTTGAGAACGAGCCTGGCTTTCCAGTTTTATACTTTATTACTGATGAATCAAAGACATTACAGGAAATGCGCACAAATACATCCCTGTCCAGTATATCAAAAGGGCATTCCTCATTAGTAATACCTGGAGGGGAAGTCTTCCTCCATCTGTGAAGAAATCTATCTGAGAATATACCCACTCGTACAAAATGTCTATCCAGGACTTTGTTCTGCAGGACCAACTTGTGATTTTCTTGGAAAGTTTTGCTGAGTGAATCTACTTCTGCATGTGAACACCTGTAGATGTACAACTGCAACCTGTAGGCTTCTTGCTATGAGTCATTTCCATATTGATTGGGCTTCCAGGGACAGGGGTCTGGAATTATCCCCTTGCTAGATTAAAATAGTTCACTGTTGTCGTATTGTCAGTTTGAGCAACCAAGAAATTCCAGATGGAAGAAAGGACTTAAGAGCAATATGGGCTGTTCTCAAACCGAGAAGATTGATCTGGTAAGTCACCCCTTTCTTGGACCAAGTCTCCTGCACCTAAATGTGATCTATGTGAGCAGCCGATTCCTAAAAGAGAAGCATCTGTCACAATTGTCCGAGTCAAGATCTCTTCATTGAAGGGCACTGCTTTCAGAAGATTCTGTAATTGGCACCACAAGTGGAATGATTGAATTACAGTCTAGAATAAGGAAGCTTGTCTTCCCAGGTGCTGGAACACAGACTGCTCCTATAGACATTGCTGAAGAGGTCTTATTTGAAGGCGAGCATGAGGTAATAGGAAAATTAAGATCATTGATCCCAGCAGAGAAGCATGCATGTGGTAGGATTTTCTGTTTCAAAGTAGATTGAAATATTGCAGTCGGATAGAGAATAGTCTCTCCTCTGAAGGATATACTGTTGCGACCTATGTATCCAGAACCACGCCCAAGTTGTGAATGGTTTGACCTGGTGTTGAGGGAGACTTTACATGGTTCAATTGAAACATCAGACTGTGCAGAAAGGGTTTTATGATGATAAAGTAATATTTCTTAATATGTTGAGGCTCTGATCAGCCAGTCATTTAGAAAGGGATAGATGAATAGGTTGTCAGTGAAATTGCTCTCCCACCCTCGCAGCTCCACCATTAAGTGAGGCCTGCCCCTGCACTCTCGAGTGTTGGTGATCGAGGCCCTCCTCCACCCGCAGGTTTCCCTGCGCCTCATCCCTGGTGGTCCGGTGGACCTCTGTCTCCTTCCTCTAACTCTGCTCTTTCACTCGTTTTTCTACCCTTTATCTTTCACCTTTCTGCACTTTTCTGCATCTCTGCTCTTTTGTGCCTTATTTCTGCTCATTTTCCCTTCCTCTCGCTCTGCCCTTTCACTAGTTTTCACTCGTTTTTCTACCCTCTTTTATCTTTCACCTTTCTGCATCTCTGCTCTTTTGTGCCTTATTTCTGCCTATTTTCCCTTTTTTCTTTATCCCTTATTTCCTCCCTTTACTTTTCCCCGCCGCCGCTGCTGCCCCCGCGGCCCGTCCCCCCCAGCGCGACCGGCCCAATCCAGCTCCGCTCCCGCCTCCCAGCTGTCCAGCCCTCCCCGAGCCCTACTTAATGACGGCCACTGCGCGGCCGCGCAGCAGCCGCAGGCGCGACGCTGGCGCGTCAAAGGCAAGCCCGTCTGCGCCCGTCCCCGACCGCGACCAGCGCCAGGAACCCTGGACCTCCGCCCCGCCAACGCTACGACCCAGCAGCACTCCACGCACTCAACCCAGGCCGCAACAACAACTGCAAGCTAGCATCACCAGCCGACTCCCACGGACCCTTCAGCTGTCACCGCTGCCGGCACACCTGCAGCACCGCCAAGAACACGGATCCAGCACAACCCGCCCACAAGAACACAACCGAACCGAAGACCCTGCAATGCATCCTCCTCAATGTCCGATCCCTCCACAAACACGCCACAGAAATCTGGGACCTCCTCGACAGCACCACCCCGGACGTAGCGTTCTTCACCGAAACCTGGACCAACACCACCTCGGGACCGGACATCGCCATCGCCATCCCCCAAGGATACAAGATCTCCAGGAAGGACCGCCCCACCCGCCCAGGAGGAGGAATCGCCATCGTCCACAAATCCAGCCTCCTCCTGAGCACACTCCCTGACGAGCGCACAGAACTGATGGAACACCTTCACTTCAAGATACTGGCCAGCCCCACCGCCACCCTCCGAGGAACCCTCATCTACCGACCCCCTGGACCCCGCGGACCCTTCGCCAACTCCATCACGGACATTATCTCCCAGCAGGCCATCGCATCCACCAACTACACCCTGCTGGGAGACCTCAACTTCCACCTCGACAACCAACTGGACCCCAACACCACATCCCTCCTGGACAACCTCCACAACATTGGACTGCGCCAGATCGTGACCGAGCCCACGCACTCAGCAGGACACACCCTCGACCCCCTCTTCACTACAGGAAACTCCATCACCTTCAGCCACACCACCGAACTCCCATGGACCGACCATCGTTGCGTCCACTTCACCTTCAGAACACCCACCATCCACAGACACCAGCACCTGCTTCCACGAAGAAACTGGATCAAAATCACCGACGACCAGCTCACCTCCTCACTCAACAACTCCACCCCAACCATCGCGGAAAACGACGACCCCAACACCGCAGCCCGAACCCTGCATAAATGGATCTCGGACAGCACCAACACCATAGCCCCCCTCAAGAAAAACAACAATACCCGCGCCAAGAAAGCCAGATGGTTTACCACCGAACTTTGAGAGTCCAGAAACACATGCCGCCGCCTCGAAAAGGCCTGGAGGAACACCAAATCCACAGAAGCCCACAACAACTTCAGAGCCGCCACCAACGCCCACCATCAACTCATCAGAGAAACGAGGAAAAAGCGATTGAAGACAGAATCTCCACCCACGCGCACAACAGCAAGGAACTCTTCAGCATCATCAAGGAGTTCGCCCAACCCACTAGTGAGTCTACCGACATCCCTCCCTCACAAGACCTCTGCGACAAACTCAGCACCTTTTTCCACCACAAAATCAAGAGCATCTATGACAACTTCGACGAAGACAACCAACACACTGAACCCTCACCAACCACCCCCGACACCCGGAAACCAGCGATTGACGACTGGACAGCCCTCACCACCGAAGACACACTGAAGACAATGAAGTCAATCCACTCAGGGGCCCCCACGGACCCCTGCCCCCACCACATCTTCAACAGAGCCGCCGACACCATCGCACCCATGCTCCGCCACACCATCAACCGCTCCCTGGCGACTGGAAACAACGCCGAGGTCAACCCCCTCCTAAAGAAACCCTCAGCGGACCCCACCGACCTCAAAAACTACAGACCCATCTCCCTGCTCCCGTTCCCAGCGAAAGTCATCGAGAAAGCCATCAACAGCCAACTCGCCACATTCATTGAAGAACACAACATCCTCGACTCCTCCCAATCCGGCTTCAGAAAAAACCACAGTACGGAAACCGCCCTCCTCGCCGCAACAGACGACATCCGCACCCTACTGGACAAAGGAGAAACAGTAGCCCTCATCCTCCTCGACCTATCAGCGGCGTTTGACACAGTCTCCCACCGCACCCTAATACGCAGACTCTACGACGCAGGAATCCAGGACAAGGCCCTCGACTGGATCCGCTCCTTCCTCTCCGGCAGGACGCAGCGGGTCAGACTCCCCCTTTCCTCTCGGACCCCACACCTACCACCTGCGGAGTCCCCCAGTCCTCCCTCAGCCCAACGCTCTTCAACGTCTACATGGCTCCACTCGCCCCCATCGTCAGAACCTACGGACTCAACATCGTGTCATACGCAGACGACACCCAGCTCACCCTCTCCCTATCCAACGAGCCCAACACCGCCAGACGCAACTTTCGAGAAGGCATGGAAGCCGTTGCCAAATGGATGAAAAACAGCTGCCTACAACTAAACAGAAGTACTCATCATGGGCCCAAACCCCGATGCCTGGAGCGACACCTGGTGGCCCCCCGCCCTCGGAAACCCGCCAACCCCCACGGACCACGCACGCAACCTGGGAATCATCCTGGACTCCGAGCTCAAAATGGACCGCCAGATCAACTCTGTCTCGTCTTCCTGCTTCCACACCCTCCGCCTCCTTCGTAAGACCTTCAAATGGATCCCCTCGAACACCGAAAGACCGCCACTCACGCCCTGGTCACCAGCAGACTCGACTACGGCAACGCACTCTACGCCGGAATAAACAAAAACCTCACCGCAAGCTACAGAACATCCAGAACGCCGCCGCAAGACTGGTCCTCAACCTGCCAAAACACTGCCACATCTCCCAGCACCTGCGCACACTCCACTGGCTCCCTGTCGAGGCGAGAATCACCTTCAAGATGCTCACCCACGCACACAAGGCCCTCCACGGCACCAGACCAGCATACCTGAACAGCCGACTCAAATTCCACGCACCCCAAAGGACCCTACGATCAGCCCAGCTCTCCTACGCCGTGGTCCCCCGCACCAGAAAGACCAGATCGGGAGGCCGCTCCTTCTCCTTCCTCGCGGCCAAAGCATGGAACGCCCTTCCGCTCCACCTCAGACAGACAACATCGCTCCCCATCTTCGCAAGAAACCTCAAAACCTGGCTCTTCGACAGACCCCCTCCTTGATGGATGGAACCTAAACCCCCCCCCCCCCACCCCAAGCGCCTTGAGACCCTTACGGGTGAGTAGTCGCGCTTTAACAAACCCCTGATTGATTGATTGGTTCTGCTTTCTCAGTTGTGCTACTACAAATGCCAAACATGTAGAAAGTGTTCTCAGAATCAACTCCCAGCTGAATGGTAGGACTTCCTACCACAGTGATCATTTCTAACAGTGATCATTCATATCCTTGAACCTTAGGAACTTCCAATATTTCACTGAAGTCAGAATGTAGAAATATGCACCCTATAGGTCTACCATGCACATCAGATTTCCTTGATTTAATTGGGGGAAACTTGGACAAAGATAAAACATTCAGGATGCTGGCTTTACACCATTTGTTTTCCTTCTTAAAATCAAGAATGGGTTTGAACTCTTGCTTGGGTCACTTTATTGAGCCAGAGTGTAACTGAAATACATTCCCTTTCCATTTTGTTGAAGAGGGACATACTCCACTGCTTGCTTTTCCAGTAAGGAGTTTGCTTCTTGATGGAGTTGCTCCAATGGTGTTGGGAGGATTTTCTCAGAGGGATGTTAGGTGGAGGGAACTTGAACATCAGGCAGTAGCGGTTTGCCACAATGTTCAGCACCCATCTGTCTCTTGTTATATTTTTCCACTCAACCAGGTGATATGTGAAGCTTCCCCCAACTGGGGTGGCTCAACGAGGCAAGGGAAGAAAAGAGTCCCAGCAATACAGGTGGTTTTCCTGTGGTCACAGCTAGTTTACAGACACCTCCTTGTTTTGAAGATTTACACTAGTGATACGGCTGCCCATGTGGCTGATGCTATTCTCTGGGGCCCCTGGGAGTGGTGGTCTGAACCCTCTAAAGAAAGCAGCCCCTGCATCTCCCCAGTAGGGCAGTGGCAATGGCAGTATCATCGCAGTGCAGAGGTCCCACACATCTCCCTGCCTACTGATTGGAGACGTTTGCTGTCTTTATCTGGAGACACTGTGGAAGTAGGGACCGTGGGATAAGATTTCATGGTTGCGGAGACAATCACAAAGTTTGGTTGCATATCAGCGTGCAAGAACAATGAGTTTTCATCCGGAGGCTTTTACTTTTTGAAAAGTCTAAAGGAAGTTAATTGGCTAATACACAAGTAAGACAAAATTACATGTCTGGTTCCAACAGGTCTGGAACTAAAGGAAGAAAGGCGAACAGACACCAGTATTTAATGATTTTCAGCAGTACCTCATTGAAAGTGCTAATGTAATCAAAGGAGGAGACCGTTAAGGTTGGGGAATACCCTGGGATGGAATAAGACAGGTTAAGAAGCAGACCTGGCTTTTTGTAAAGACCTTCTCCTTGTTATTGGTTCTCATTAAAATTTGATCCCTCAGAACTTGTTCATAGGTAATGAGTTCAAAATCACAGGTTACAGCTAATGATCTCAATGCAGATACATATTCTTCTATGGACTCATCCCCTCCTTGTTTTCTAGAGTAGAATTTAAACTTTTCCATCACAACCGGTAAGTTCTTATATTCCTTCAAACCAAAACCACCTAAGATATGTTTCAAAAGGGATAGTTTACTTTCTGGGCCACAATCATCCCCGTCTAGAACCTCAACATAAGCTAAAAATTCTGCCTCCCAGTCATTCGTCAGGTGGCTCGCCAGGTACAGCAAGAAATGAAGAAGGTGGTACTATTCCTGACATATTACAGAAGTACTACAAAAATATAGGTATTCCACTATAAAAGTACTTATTTGTCAGTATTTTTATAATGTATTGTGTAGGTAAAATAAGCACAATAGTTCACAGGGACAATATTAGAGAATTGATGGGAGTGCTATACTGGGGGAAGAATTGATAATAGGACGCAGTCATGAAAAACAAAATGGTTCTTATGAATTTCCAATGCAATGTGAGGTTAACATTCTATAAGTGGCATAGTAATAAAGAAAGGACTGTACAAAAAGCGAGGCTGCTGGTTTGCGGTGTTGGCACGGTTGAGGAAACGCACTGACTGGTTATAGGATGGATTTTAACAGAATAAATGTAGTACTTTTGCAATACGATAGATTCCTCATTTTTGGGTGGGATAACGGATTCTTGTATGACTGTTACCTGGTGCTACTGATCTCTGAACAGGAAGCGGTGTGAATACAGAGAAACGGGTGTGTGTGTGTCTGTGCACCTGTGTGCGCGCGTGTTTTTTTTTTTTTCAGGATGGGCCTTTCTTTTGAAAAGTAATAATTTGCATATATTATTATAAATTACCACTCCGGGATTCCACGCTTGGGTGGAACAATTCAGTACGTACAACTAATAATAAAGATCCCCTGGAGGAGAACCTCTAAACACACGGACTTCAGTGCCACCTTAAGGTTGCATTTTGGGGAGCAACAGTCTGTTGTGCTAGAATCTAGGACTATAAACTAGTGTTCGAGGCAAGCAAGTTATTTTGCTACATACATACATTTGCATGATTTTAGCCTTTTTTGCAGGCACAACGCCAGTGCTGAAGCCCTCACACATGCAGCCAGCACGGAAGGCTGCACATTAAGCAGACATTGAAATGTTATCCTGTCTTGAGTGCAGTTTCTGCCCAGTAGAAAACACAGTGCCTCACTCGACATCCAAATCCGTTCCATACTGGTATTGACCAACAGTTAACGGCCGAAAAAGACCACCAAGCATTTTTAGGTCTCGCCTACGCAGCGCGCATGCGCTGCGCGCTGCATAGGAGGGCCTTTAGCCGTCGCTCTGCTCATTTTCAAGCACACACTCGTGCTTGTGGCGGCATTCACCTTGCGGGAGCGAGCAGGGGCGCGCCACAAGCACGAGTGCAGTGCTTGAAAATGAGCAGACTGCGCGCGCACGCACCACTCCCGGGCTTGTTCCTTCCATGCAGTTACCAGCAACACGAGCGTGCGCGCGCGCGCACCACTCCCTGCCGGGCTTGTCCTTTCTTGCGGCTGTCTTCTACTTTCTCTTTCCCTCTGTATCTCCCCGTCTCTCTTTCCATATATTTCTTTCCTCCAAGTGTTCACACGTTTTCTCTCCCCCCTCTTCCAATGCTTTCCGCTCTCTCCGCACGCTCGCTCTATTTCTCTCCCTTCAGTTTCTCGTGTCGCTTTCTCCCCCCACCCCTTAATCAGTTCTCAGTCGGCACCTAATCTACTTGGACACAAGACACAGCACTCTTGTTCCATAAACTGAAGACCCAGCACTCTCTCAGGACTGACTGAATACTGCACGATGCCGTTGCTACGCCTATTAGTTTGTCCTCGCTATACCTCGGCTGGGTACGAGCCAGCCCCCGCACCCACCTCCCGTTGAAAACTGATTACCTTTCCTCCTAAGAACGAATATTTACCCAACTTTCAGTCAGTACTGAACGTTTTCTGTGCGCTTCCTGCCTGAACAGAATCCTTAGCGCTCCTTCGACCTGCCCTGGGGTGATGGGGCTGTGCCTGCGCCTGTCTTTGACAAATACTAGAATGCGCAGCATTTTTACCTCTTGGTTATTACACAGGGGAACAAAAGGGGTTTGCTGAAGTGCCACGTATTGGCTAGATTTTACACTTGGGCAAAATGGTGCAAAACGAACGAGCGCTTTGCTCCCTGCTTACATAATTATATTGAGGCAAACCGGTATTTTGTCAGACACAATGTTTGTTGCACATGGGGAAAAGAGAGCGAGTCCGTATCCTGTACCTCTCTCTCTCCTGTTCTCACCTCTCCCTGCATCTCTCGCATCCCGCATTTCCTACCGTCTCATCGCTGCCCTCCTCCCAGTTTCTGTGCCAGGGCGTCCTTCTCCCACCACCTCTCTCCCCACAAATCTCCTTCATACCCTCCTGCATCTCTGCGCTCCCCCCGCCCCCACACCGGCCTGGTCTCCTGCCGTCTCTCGCTCTCTCCAGGCTCTCTTCTCTTCGTATGTCTCGGTCACCACCTTGCAGTGTATTGTATATAGCGTTTCTATAGCGCTTTCCTGCCCCTTGACGTTTACTCCTCTGTGTGACCCTCTACACCCCCCAACACCCCCACCCTCCTCCTTCCCTCGACCACTACTGCCCCCCCCCCCCGTTTTCATTCTCACGCCCCGTCCCTGATCTCGTCTCATCCCGAGTTCTCCTTTCCACTTCCTGCATCCTCGTGTGTCTCTCTAAATCTCTCTAAATCCCTCTCTCTAAATCTCTCTAAATCTCACACTCTCTAAATCTCACACTCTCTAAATCTCACACTCTCTAAATCTCACACTCTCTAAATCTCACACTCTCTAAATCTCACACTCTCTAAATCTCAAACTCTCTAAATCTCACACTCTCTAAATCTCACACTCTCTAAATCTCACACTCTCTAAATCTCACACTCTAAATCCCTCTCCCTCTCCCTCTCTAAATCTCTCCCTTTAAATCTCTCTTTTTCTCTCTCTCTAAATCTCTAAATCTCTAAATCTCTCTAAATCTCTCTCCCTCTCTAAATCTCTCTAACTATCTCTCTCTCTCTCAATCTCTCTCAATCTCTCTCAATCTCTCTCTAAATCTCTAAAGCTCTAAAGCTCTCTAAATCTCTCTAAATCCCTCTAAATCTCTCCCTCTCTCTAAATCTCGCTCTCTCTAAATCGCTCTCTCACTAAATCTCCCTCTCTAAATCTCCCTCTCTAAATCTCTCTCTCTAAATCTCTCTCTCTAAATCTCTCTCTCTCTCTCTCTCTCTCTCTCTCCCCCCCTCAGCCCCCCCCCCCCGTCTCAATTTTTCCTCCCCCTTTCGGCATTGTCTCGCTTTCAAACTCATCCAGAATCTTTCATTATTTTCCAACTAGCGCTTTGAAACCCGCCGGGTGGAGTTCGCGCTCAGCCGCAAGTCCTCTCCCAATCTCTCTCTCTCTAAATCTCTCTCTCTCTTTAAATCTCTCTCTCTAAATCTCTCTCTAAATCCCTCTAAATCTCTAAATCTCTCTAAATCTCTCTCCCCCCCTCAGCCCCCCCCGTCTCAATTTTTCCTCCCCCTTTCGGCATTGTCTCGCTTTCAAACTCATCCAGAATCTTTCATTATTTTCCAACTAGCGCTTTGAAACCCGCCGGGTGGAGTTCGCGCTCACCCGCAAGTCCTCTCCCAATCTCTCTCTCTCTCTCTCTAAATCTCTCTCTAAATCTCTCTCCCCCCTCAGCCCCCCCCCCCGTCTCAATTTTTCCTCCCCCTTTCGGCATTGTCTCGCTTTCAAACTCATCCAGAATCTTTCATTATTTTCCAACTATCGCTTTGAAACCCGCCGGGTGGAGTTCGCGCTCAGCCGCAAGTCCTCTCCCAATCTCTCTCTCTAAATCTCTCTCTCTCTAAATCTCTCTCTCTCTCTCTCTCTCTCAATCTCTCTCTAAATCTCTCTCTCTAAATCTCTCTCTAAATCTCTCTAAATCTCCCTCTCTCTAAATCTCTCTAAATCTTTCTCTAAATCTTTCTCTAAATCCTTCTCTAAATCTCTCTAAATCTTTCTCTAAATCGCTCTCTAAATCTCTCTAAATCGCTCTCTCTCTAAATCTCTCTAAATCTCTCCCTCTCTCTCACTAAATCTCTCTAAATCTCTCACTAAATCTCTCTCTCTCCCTCTAAATCTCTCTCTCTCCCTCTAAATCTCTCTCTCTCCCTCTAAATCTCTCTCTCTCTCTTCCCCCCCTCAGCCCCCCCCTTCTCAATTTTTCCTCCCCCTTTCGGCATTGTCTCGCTTTCAAACTCATCCAGAATCTTTCATTATTTTCCAACTAGCGCTTTGAAACCCGCCGGGTGGAGTTCGCGCTCACCCGCAAGTCCTCTCCCAATCTCTCTCTCTCTCTCTAAATCTCTCTCTCTCTAAATCGCTCTCTCTAAATCTCTCGCTCTCTAAATCTCTCTAAATATCTCTCTCTAAATCTCTTGCTCTCTCTCTCTAAATCTCTCTCTCTAAATCTCTCTCTAAATCTCTCTCTCTCTAAATCTCTCTCTCTCTCCAGACGATCCAGACTCTCCTTGGGTTACAGAAGTTTATGTTCCGTTTCGGCATAGAATGAATAGCCATATGTGTAATGAGTGTACAGTGGGGGTTTAGCTTCCCTTGGCATAGCCATTAGGTCTCGCCTTTGGGACTTTATAAGTGTTTAGTTATCCAGCACAATATCCTTGGTGCAACAACATCAACTGTTGCATGGCTAAACACTTATAAGGTCCCAAAGGCGAGACCTATTGGCTATGCCACTGCTTGTTAAATACGCCACGCTTCAACTGGAGTTAAAGGATAAAGCACATGTTAATTCAAACGTGCAAATGCTCCTCAACACCCAAGTTTCAGAAATGACTTTGCTTGACTACAATTGTCGGAAAAAGGTCTCAATTTCCAAGAGCGGTGGCCAACCGGGGCCTTGAATTCGGAGCTCTTTGGGCCTTGGCAGGGTGTTTCTTGGCAATCCCTCGCTATAGGATCTAAATATAGAACATTGGTAGCCATCGGGCAGACAGCAGAACCTCAACAGGGCTTGCCCATCCCTAAAAGTCGACATGAATTGTGCACAAATAAAGGGAGTTCATAGGTTTCTATGGTGCAATTATAAAAAATAAAAAAAAACAATGAATGCCTAACTGACAGCTATGGGAAACAACGAAGAAACAGAACGTCAGAGCAAAGTGGTTTTGTGGTTTCTATCTCTTATCTGTATCTGTTAGAAAACACTCTGCTCCGTTCACCGGGTCCCCGAGCCCTTCAAAGACTGATCCAGATCTAACCACAAAGTGACACAAATGTGCAAAAATGTAAAATTGCATAAGATAATACTGAAAAATGTGCATCGCTGGTACGAGTGGAAGACAGGCAGAAAAGACAAGGGAACAAACAGCCACAGAGCTCAAGTCAAGCACATTAAGAGGGCGCAGTATATATGTGGAGGTGCAAAGATCACACCGGATGCAAAAGTACAGGCAGGGAGCACTTGGAGGGAGGTGTGGGGGAGCTGAGCCACCGATTGGGATGGGGGGATAAGAGCACAGATAGGGGTGGGAAACAAGAGGCGGAGGTACATTAGACGAGAGCACACTAGGGAGCAAAATACGGGCAGTGTTTTATGTATTGGAAACAGCGAAGGGAAGATTGGGAGAGTGTGACATGCAGGGGAGAGTACAGACAAAAGGACGGAGTAACGAGGCAAGCACGGAGTAGTCATGTAGGGGAGAAGAGCACAGGAAGAACTACAGCAGTGACAATCACACGCAGGCAGAAGTACAGAGGTGCGGAGCACAATCAGAAGTACAAGGAGCTGCACAAAAGCAAAGGTGCAGGGGGACAGCATAGGCAGGAGTAACAATGCACAGACAGGGTGTGGTGCACGAGAGGACTGAAAGCAACAGGGGGGGCAGAGTACAGGCAGAAGCAGTCAGCACAGGTAGGTAAAAAAGGGGGGCTGCGCAGAGCCAGATGAACTGCAAGCTAAGCAAGGCAGAGGTATGGGAGTAGATCATACAGGTATGGTGAGGCAGAGAAAGCGGTATGGAGAGACGAGCGAAGGCATGTGTATGGAGCGGAGGTACAGGCAGCAGACCAAGGGCAGAGGTAACATGGAGTAAAGCACAGGCAGAGGTTTATTGAGCAGATCACAGGCTGCGCTGCAGGGAGCCGGGCACTGGCAGGTGCAGCTGCAGGGAGCCGAGCACAGGCAGCTGCAGGGAGCCGAGCACAGGCAGCTGCAGGGAGCCGAGCACAGGCAGAGGTTTATTGAGCAGATCACAGGCTGCAGAGAGCTCAGAACAGACAGGTGCAGCTGCAGGTAGCAGAGCACTGGCAGGTGCAGCTGAAGGGAGCAGAGCAGAGGCAGATGCATCTACAAGGAGCAGAGCACAGGCTGGTGCAGCTGCAGGGAGCCGAGCACAGGCAGTTGCAGGGAGCAGAGCACAGGCAGTTGCAGGGAGCAGAGCACAGGCAGGTGCATCGGCAGGGAGCAGAGAACAGGCAGATGCAGCTGCAGGGAGCAGAGAACAGGCAGGTGCATCTACAAGGAGCAGAGCACAGGCTGGTGCATCTACAAGGAGCAGAGCACAGGCAGTTGCAGGGAGCAGAGCACAGGCAGGTGCAGCTGCAGGTAGCAGAGCACAGGCAGGTGCAGGGAGCAGAGCACAGACAGGTGCAGCTGCAGGGAGCAGAGTACAGGCAGGTGCAGGTGCAGCTGCAGGGAGCAGAGCACAGGCAGGTGCAGCTGCAGGGAGCAGAGCACAGGCAGAGCTTTATTAGGCGGATCACAGGCTGCAGAGAGCACAGCACAGGCAGGTGCAGCGAGCACAGCACAGGCAGGTACAGAGGGCAGAGCACAGGCGGGTGCAGCTGCAGTGAGCAGAGCACAGGCGGTGCAGCTGCATTGAGCAGAGCACAGGCGGGTGCAGCTGCATTGAGCAGAGCACAGGCAGGTGCAGCTGCATTGAGCAGAGCACAGGCAGGTGCAGCTGCAGCTGCATTGAGCAGAGCACAGGCAGGTGCAGCTGCAGGGAGCAGAGCACAGGCAGGTGCAGCTGCAGGGAGAAGGGCACAGGCAGGTGCAGGGAGAAGGGCACAGGCAGGTGCAGGGAGAAGGGCACAGGCAGGTGCAGGGAGAAGGGCACAGGCAGCTGAAGGGAGAAGGGCACAGGCAGCTGAAGGGAGAAGGGCACAGGCAGCTGAAGGGAGAAGAGCACAGGCAGCTGAAGGGAGAAGAGCACAGGCAGGTGCAGAGGGCAGAGCACAGGCAGCTGCAGGGAGCAGAGCACAAGCGGGTACAACTGTAGGGAGCAGAGCACAAGCGGGTACAGCTGCAGGGAGCAGAGCACAGGCAGGTGCAGCTGCAAGGAGCAGAGCACAGGCAGGTGCAGCTGCAAGGAGCAGAGCACAGGCAGGTGCAGCTGCAAGGAGCAGAGCACAGGCAGGTGCAGCTGCAAGGAGCAGAGCACAGGCAGGTGCAGCTGCAGGGAGCAGAGCACAGGCAGGTGCAGCTGCGGGGAGCAGAGCACAGGCAGCTGCTGAGAGCAGAGCACAGGCAGCTGCAGATGCAGGGAGCAGAGCACAGGCAGGTGCAGCTGCAGAGAGCAGAGCACAGGCAGCTGCAGAGAGCAGAGCACAGGCAGCTGCAGGGAGCAGAGCACAGGCAACTGCAGGGAGCAGAGCACAGGCAACTGCAGGGAGCAGAGCACAGGCAGCTGCAGGGAGCAGAGCACAGGCAGCTGCAGATGCAGGGAGCAGAGCACAGGCAGCTGCAGATGCAGGGAGCAGAGCACAGGCAGCTGCAGATGCAGGGAGCAGAGCACAGGCAGATGCAGGGAGCAGAGAACAGGATTGTGCAGGGAGCAGAGCACAGGCAGGTGCAGGGTATAGAGCCAGGAGGACGGGGAAACAGAGATTAGTTAGTGGACCAGGGTCGGAAAAGAGTATTCAAGACTAACCTAAGCGGCGAGAGCAGGGAGCGATCCAAAAATAACAAGCATTAAAAATGCAAAAGGTCTCGCCTTTAATTAAGTTAAAGCCATTTGCTTTGCTATACAATACCATTAGCAAAGCAAATGGCTTTAACTTAATAAAAGGCAAGACCCATTGCATTTTCAATGCTGGTTACTGGGCAAGTGACTTTAATGCTTGCGGGAAGCCTCGCACCAGCTCCTGGGGTCGAGCGGTGGCTGCGCGCGCCGCGGCGGATTCCTCAGCACTGCCGCCGGGCCCTTCAGCCTGTCTGGGAAAGCGAAAGCACGCCGCCATGCACGCGTAGGGACAAAAAGATGCGCGCGCGTGTGCACATCCCTACGCTAATGAAAGTAAACAAAGATGGCGTCGGGCTGTCCACATGCGCGTGCATTTTTTTGTCCCTACGCGTGCATGTTTAGCTTTGTGGAGGGCTTCCAAGCTGCGTACAGGAAGCGGCAATTTTATGAAACGTGCCGATACCTTGCAAGTATGTTACCGAGAAAATAATTTAAAAAGTAACACAAAAATACACACCAAGTTGCACGCCGAGAGTGAACAAAAAATAGCGACACAGATACTTTTTTGTTACAATTGCTCTGCCGCCAGAAAACAAATGGAAACGCCTGCGACTCATTTTTAAGTCACATATAGTAACTGTTGCTCTGCCGCCAGGAAAGACACCCAAACAATGTGCACCAAGTTCCACGCCGAGCGTTTAAGTACAAGAAAGACAGCATTGAACCCGGCAAGCTGCGTATAGGAAGCGGCATTTTTACGAAACGGGCCGGTAGCTTGCAAGTATGCTACTGTGATAATCAATAACAAAAACACACAAGAATGCGCACCAAGTTCCACGCGCGCGTTGAAACACAACAAGCTTCGTACAGGAAGCGGCATTTGTTGCTATGGCAACAAAAGCTTCGCAAGATGGCGTCGGACTGTCCACAGTCCGTACGGACACGCGCATGCTGTTTGCTATGGACAAATGGCAAGAGCAGCCATGTTTGTCCATGCAGACGCGTGCACGAAAGCCCTCGGCAGAATCGATTCCAAAAGGTACTCGCAATAGCGAGAGCAGTGCATGCGCTGCTTTCGCCAGGCGAGACCAAAAAAAGGACAGAACCACAGGTGCCAGAGCCGGTGCATATGCTTGTCATCTGGCAACTTGTGCTCTGTGTGTTGGAGAGGGACGGTGAAAAGGTGCGATTACAAGTGACAGTATGCACTGGGGAGTGATCATATCTCGTGGCACACACTGCAACCCTCCCTCCCCGCTGGCACGTCATACCTGTGGCCGCACACTACCATACTTTGAGACTGGGGCGTGGGGCTGATACTAATAACGGTATGAATCGACCCCAATGGTCCAAGTGTGCAATCTTGAGGTCTTTGACTGCAGCATGAACACGAGGGCCCAAGTTACCATTGCAGAGTTGAAGGGCACATGGCATTGAGTGAAAGCATATTGTGTCTATGCGCCTGAGTTGGCATGTTCAGTATAAGGCATGTCATGGGATACTGCAGTGTGTTGGCCGGTGCTGATGGGGTCTGACCTGCTTTTGAGCCGCAATCCTTTTCTGATCTCGTTTCCTCCAAGCTGGGTCGTGGATATGGCGAAACGTCTCGTATCCTGTGGTGATTCCAGAGGGTCGGAGAAGCTACAGGAAACAAGCATGGGTATGGGTCACAAAGATCACATTGCAACCACCACACGTACACCCCATCACAGTACAGTCCACACCGACAGGTTCTCGTCCTTTACGAGTACACACCTCCCAGACTGTATAAACCCATTCTTACAACAGCACGATTATGCCCCTCACTCCCCCAGTTGCAAGCCCCGGTCCTCACTTTGCACCAAACCCACCTGTCCAGCTGCAGGGCCTTCACTAAAACACCCCTCTATGGTATTCTACCACAGTGTCGAGTGCATGATGTTGACTTGAAAAAATGTGGTAGTCGATGTCCTGCAATTGCTATTTTTGCCACAGGACCACCTCCGGTTGCTACGGCAGGGAAGACAACCACTCACTTTGTCTACACCCCAAAAGTCCCGAACAGTCTCCATGCTTTCTACCCTCTTTGCAAAGCCGGCCAGTGCAGGATCCGTACCATGTCTTGACCAGCAACCCCCTCTCCAAATACCTTACCTCCGTCTCCCCCAAGACTCCTGGCCTTACAACACAATCTGCCGATTCACCCCCTTACAAGATAGGGTCTCCCCTCATCCAGCAGCCTTGACAACATAGAGCAAAAAAATCTCCCACAGCATTACCTGCAGACCAGCAGCTTTAATCCTGCGATAGAACTCGTCATCCTCGCGCCCCCAGCCCCAAAACCTGTTCGACATTCCATTACACTGCAGTTGTCAAAGAGAGAAGGGGGAGGGGTGAGAAGGCACAAAGTAAAACTAATGTAAAGTTTTAGATGCTTTCTGTTACACTGTGATGAAGACAGGGCTCATAGATACACACACATAGTGTAAACATGACACATGCGTAGCTTCAGGAATTTCGCCGCTTTTATTCTGACTTTTAGTCTGAGGAGCCATACCCAGGATCTTTACAGTCAGCATTTCTTGATGACCCACATCTTTCCCGGACTACAGGGTTGCAGAAGGATTCTTTGGAGTGCCCCACAGAGCAGGAGCAGGTGAAAGCGGCAATAAAGGTGCTGGAACTCACTGAAGACCCGGGACCGGATGGGTTCACAGCTCAATTTTACAAACTCTTCTTGAATAAATTAACACCTAAATTAACACCTAAATTGACCGCTCTCTTTAACCACTGCGCAGAGGTAGGGTGCACAACTCCTACAAGGGGAGAAGCTATAATCTCAGTTCTCCTCAAACTGTGCAAAGACACAAGTAAGTGCGCTTCCTACCACCCTATTGCGCTCTTAAATCTCGATGCATAATTGTACACTAAAGTCTTAGCCTCCTGCTTAAAGGAGGTACCCTCTCTGGTCAGCCCGGACCAGAGTGGGTTTGTGCAGGGGTGCCAACACTTGACATGACAAGGGTCGTAAATGCCAAACTTAAGAAAATTCTGTCGATCTTACTGTCCCTGGATGTAGAAAAAGCCTCCAACAGTGTTGACTGGCCATTTTTGTGTGTGGTTCTTCAACGCATGGGAATTGGCCCCCACTTTCTAAATATGATTTTTTTTCTAGCTACCTGGTTCCCATGGGCCGAGTGACGCTTAATGGCCAAATCTACCTGGGTCGGTTAGGAAATATTGGGGCCTTTTCAAGAGGTTCAAAAATGCCCCCTCGAAGGGACCATTTATTCCATCTCCTGTTTGGCCTTTTTATAGAGCCTCTTGCACTTTGTATCTGGCAATCTGAGGGGGTAATGGGTATTCATTTTGGTTCCTGAGAGTTCAAACTCTTCCTCTACGCAGATGACGTCTTGCTGACCCTGGAGTCAATGCGCGTGGTTGCATGTGCGCGCTGAGTTGTATGTGTGCTTGTGAAAGGCACAATACATGGAGGTCTCTGGATTCCATTTTGGGAGACTCCGGGCTTGCTGGAGGAGCATGTGGCACTAGAGAAGCCCCCCAGTAGAGGGCCCGGTAGCACCTGCTTGACCCTTGACCCTCTGAAAGGGGGTCTGACAGAGATATACTTGGATAAGACTCATTTCCCATCTCTAGGAATTAAATTTCTGTTTCGAGTGAGCAAGCCATTGTTCTATCTCACCGACGTTTAGTTGGCACATGGCACATCTATGATGGGATTTTTTTTATACTTATATCACAAGATCCCGCTGGAATATAAGATGGCCTGGTTATATGTTGTCTTCCGCAAGTGCAGCACATATTCCCGTAAGTATGGATTGTCTAGCATTGTTAACATTACAGAAATTTAAAAAAAATACACAAAAATGTGGAATACGATGGGAAAAACTGTTTGGCAAAAACACTGTGAAATAGTGGAGAAGAAAAAAAAGGCAGAATGGAGAGTTGGAAGGGTGGGGAAAGGATATACAAAAATCTAGACCCCAAACCTGAGGAAAGGACTGGAAAGAAAAGTGGCTGGTCGGAAGGAAGCAGAAGGGGAAGAGAGGAGCAGTGAGTTAAAAAAATAGAACAGCGAGGAGAAAAAATAAATTCCCAAGGGAAGCACAGGGAATGCGAAAATAAGATCAGTGATGAGCGAGGAAGAAAAAAAAAAACTGACTGCGAAGAAAGGAGGGAAAGATTATCTGACACAAAGTTGGTACAGAGAAAGAATAACAGAAGATAAGCTACTAGCTAGAACACACACTCATTGTTATCACATACTTAACAATCTGAAAGCTAAACATTGAAATACTGTGAGGGTGATTGTAGGTCTGTAAGAAGCATGTCAACCATGCGCGTTTCACTTGCCATCTCGTAATGCACTTTGGTCAGCAGGAGGATGCCCCCCACGTACGTCTTGTAGTGATAGAGAGGG
The DNA here is from genome assembly GCA_963921515.1 of Calotriton arnoldi. Lineage (NCBI taxonomy): Eukaryota > Metazoa > Chordata > Amphibia > Caudata > Salamandridae > Calotriton > Calotriton arnoldi. Next base: position 2,451,083 of record CAWUFW010000702.1, read on the forward strand.
TGGAGGTCTGGGGATGCCACGTGGAAGGGCCCGTTGGCAGGGTAACCGTAGTTCAGCTCCAGGTTCAGCGGCAGAAGGTCCACGTCATGCATCGCAAGGTAATCCGTGTCATTCCCGCTCTCCAAGAAGCCCACGTTTATCAACGACGCCCTGTTAAACCTGGAAAGGGTCCACTGTGAGCAGCAGCGCCAAAGCAATCACCGAGCAGCACAATTAAATGAACAGTATCTTGTGAACAACGATGCAAACCAAAGAGAAACGTAAACGGATACACTGCGCAACAGCACCAAAGGCCTACAAAGTGCACAGCTGCCGCTAAAGCGCATGCTGTGTGCAACAGAAACGAGCATTTGCAATGCAATAGGTCTCACATTACTCATAGTTTGAGGTATTGGCGTTGCAAATAATAATGCAACGCCAATAGCTCATACTTTCAGTAATGCGAGACCTAGTGCATTGCAAATGCTTGCGTAGGGAGCCAGGAACCAGCATTGTATGTCTCAGTGCAGTACCGCAAGCTGCTCCTAGAGGCCCCTAGTGAGCAAGGCACCAGCACTGCATGTCTAGGTGCAGTGCCACAAGCTGCTCCTAAAGGTCCCTAGTGAGCAAGGCACCAGCACTACATGTCTAGGTTCAGTACCGCAAACTGCTCCTAGAGGTCCCTAGCGAGCAAGGCACCAGTACTGCGGACCTCTTTTGGTCACATATGGTACTGCACCCTGCAGAAGATATGGTAAATCCACCCTACTCGTTATGCATTGCATGCAAGACAGTACTACGAGTACATTCAAATAGCTATGTCCATATATATAATTAGTAGCTTTGACATGTGACATAAGAATTATTACATTAATTTCGGATTAGGTTGTACTCTGTGTGGAGCTGATGAAGGGAAATTTATAGACGTCTCATATAAATGTGAGATGTTCTAGTGAGTGAAGTATCCACTGCCAGCCTAGACCAGGACCAAGTGTGTGTCTTGCCTGAAGCCTTTTAAGAAAATAGTGCCTTGAGGCTGTAATTAAAACCTAGGGAGTAACAACACATGTAACAGGGGGTGTCCTCATGAGAGGTTACAAGAAGAGACAAGGTGGTACTAAGGAGGGATTACTAAGCATATTGACCAATGAAAAGCCACCATTTACAAAGGACAGGAGCCAATTAAAACAAGCATTGGCATAGCCAATAGGTCTCGCTTTTGGGACCTTATAAGTGTTTAGCTATGCAACACTTGATGTTATTTAATTAAGGATATTGTGCTGGATAACTAAACACTTATAATGTCCTAAAGGCGAGACCTAATAGGCTATGCATTGGGGGGCCTTATAAGTGTTTAGGTAGAGCTATTGACTTTGCCAATGTTTGTAAGCTGTGCAGTAGAGAAGTGTGGCTGCTGTGCAGCATGCTGAGAAGTTGTAATTAAAAAGTGTAAGAAGCACTGAGTGATGCTGTGGTGTAGTTGAGTGATGGTGTGCTGGCCCTGAGTTATGCTGTGGTAGCCCTGAGTTATGCTGTGGTGGCCTTGAGTTATGCTGTGGTGGCCTTGAGTTATGCTGTGGTGGCCTTGAGTGATGCTGTGCTGGTCCTGTGTGATGCTGTGGTGGTGCTGACTGATGCTGTGGCGCTGCAGAGTGATGCTGTGGTAGCATATAGTGATGCTGTGGTCTTCCTGAGTGATGCTGTGGTGGCCCTGAGTGATGCTGTGGTGGCGCTGCAGAGTGATGCTGTGGCGCTGCAGAGTGATGCTGTGGTGGCGCTGCAGAGTGATGCTGTGGTGGCGCTGCAGAGTGATGCTGTGGTGGCGCTGCAGAGTGATGCTGTGGTGGCGCTGCAGAGTGATGCTGTGGTGGCGCTGCAGAGTGATGCTGTGGTGGCGCTGCAGAGTGATGCTGTGGTGGCGCTGCAGAGTGATGCTGTGGTGGCGCTGCAGAGTGATGCTGTGGCGCTGCAGAGTGATGCTGTGGCGCTGCAGAGTGATGCTGTGGCGCTGCAGAGTGATGCTGTGGCGCTGCAGAGTGATGCTGTGGCGCTGCAGAGTGATGCTGTGGTGCAGCAGAGTGATGCTGTGGCGCTGCAGAGTGATGATGTGGTACTGAGTGATGCTGTGGTATTACTGAGTGATGCTGTGGTGGTGCTGAATGATGTTGTGGTGAAGGTGAGTGATTCTGTGGTGTCCCTGAGTGATGCTGTGGTGGTGCAGAGTAATGATGTGGTGGTGCTGACTAATGCTGTGGTGGTGCTGACTAATGCTGTGGTGGTGCTGAGCGATGCTGTGCTGGCCCTGAGTGATGCTGTGGTGGTGTTGAGTGATGCTGTGGTGGTGTTGAGTGATGCTGTGGTGGTGTTGAGTGATGCTGTGGTGGTGTTGAGTGATGCTGTCGTGGCGTTGAGTGATGCTGTGGTGGTGCTGACTGATGCTGTGGTGGCGCCGAGTGATATGGTTGGGTCCCTGAGTGATGCTGTGGTGGTGCTGAGTGATGCTGTGTTGGTGCTGAGTGATCCTGTGGTGTTGTTGAGTGATGCAGTGTTGGCCCTGAGTGATAATGTAGTGTAGGCGTGCGACTGGACTAGTCCCAGCTTAATGTCAGCTGTTGCAACAATTTAGCAGTTGAAAAATGATTGTGGCTATAAAGCAAAGATTCTGTTTTCGTCTCGGACAGCTTAATTGCTTTTTAAAGCTGGCTTGCAGAATTTGCAGTACATTAGTAGAGGGTACACGCGACCGCTCTTTAAAACAAAATCAAAGTGTTAGTATATTGTTTTTAAGCCCAGATTAAGAGAATGAAATAGAGGGTAAAACTCAAGTAGCCAATGAAAGCAAAGCAGCCAGGAATGCCCGACAACCGGCTGCAGGTCCCGCGTCCAAGTAAAACATCTTGGATTGCTCGTCCCGTAATAAATGACGGTTTTCACTTTGCCTTTTGCAAGTGAAAACACGGCTGATGCTGCGCACGACGATGACAGTCTGAATCCATCCCCTGTAATCACAAAGGAGCCCCCGGATTGTGACGCAGCACGTGAAATAAGGGAGTGCACTTTGTAAACAGCCTCGCATGAGCAGTGCAGAAACGGTGCATCAAACCGAAATACTTCTGGAAGAGAACGTCACAGCCCATCAGATGAAAGAGGACCGTTCTGCAAAATGGATGATAAATGTCGTGGCGGTGGTCAGCGACATCCTTACGCTTATCTCCTTTCCCTTCCAGGATTAATTTCCACTCCTTAACTTTAACGAGATAAATGAATGAGGGGTAAAGGTGGTTTCGTGAGAGGGAGGAAGGACGGACATGGCGGCCAGCAGAGTGGAGTCGAAGGGACCAACATACAAGACGCGCTCTGTGGTGGGGGAGGGGGAAGGGCAAAGTGCAGGCGCCGAGTGTGAGAGGGAAGTGTGGTGGGGGAGGGGGAGGGAATTAAAGCGCAAGCAAGACAGAGAGGCAGAGAGAGGCACGCGCACTTGGGAGAGCGAGAGGAAAGCCAGATGGCGCCTCTGCTCGTGCCTGTGCGCGTAACCGCACACTGTATGCCACACAAAGCTGTGGTCGGAGTTTTAAAAGCCCACTCACAAAATGTCTCGCCAGAGCAGCGCATGCGCTGGCTCAGGCGAGACCTAAAGATGGGTGGAAAGTGGGCGGAGCTTTATGCCCATATCCTGAATCAACATGGTTCGAAGAGACGGCGCAAGTGCTGCCTAGGCGAGACCTAAAAAAGGTGCGTTGTGATGAAGAGCAGTGGCCAAATTATACACTAAGAGCCAAACAGTAGACACCACAAGAGTACTTCACGTGCAACAGAAACAACTGAGACATCGTGAGCAAGGGCAAAAAGTGTACATGGCGCAGCAGCACTCACTAGACAGTAAAGTGACTGGGAGCACTTACAAGCAGTGCTTTAAAGGGGCCGGTACTGAGTACCGGCACTTTTTTATTTTGAGAGTGAGAGTACCTGCACTTCTCAAGAGAAATGAAATACTTTTAATTGGAGAGTACCGGCACTACTCAGAAACAAGCAGGTACTCTGGTACAGAGTACCTGCACTTATACTTTTCCATTTCAAGCACTGCTTACAAGGCACGTGCTGCCCTTTGAAGGGCCTCTTGGAGTGCTTCTAAAAGAATTGCCTTGAAACAAGTGCAGATAGTGCGGCAGAGGACCGCCGAACCGCCAAGGGCTGTGAGAGTCAAAGAGAAGACCTTGAAAAGAAAAGGCCCTCCCCACCTCTTGAGGTCGGATGTTCATGTGCGTTATCCTGTAGTCTAAATAAGTAATCAGCAAAACGACCCCCCACCCACTATTATTAATGCTCTATGAGGAGCGGAAAATAAAAGAAGCACGTATAAGTTGATTTCACTGATAGAAACAGCTACTAACCATCATCAGGAATGCCACTGATTTTACCCCCGTCAGGGCAAGTAGCGGGTTATGCGTCGGTGTTGGCGCCAGCAAGTCAATCTGAGGGAATCCCAAAATTCTCCCCATTTCATGCCAGGCCCAGCTTGTAGATGTCGCTGCTTCACTAAGTGCTCTGGGTGTTTTAGGCGTGACAGTCAGTATCGCCTGTAGAGTGCCTTCTGCTTTCTGTTCCTTTCTCAGTTATCAAATGTGGGGTGCTAGACTTTGCAGGAGACCAGCACGTCGCAAATTGCGCTTGTGCTGCATTAAAGTATATATTCAGATTTGGAACATCAAATCCTCCCTTCTCAAACGGGATCTGCATAACGCCCCGATATATATACACATGGCTGTTTATCTCTCCAAACTAAGCGTGAGAGAATGGAGAAAAGTTTTAAGGAAAACATATTCGGGATACTGATAAAATAGATATAGAAATTATCATTTTGATTAATGCGATCCTACTGGTCATGGATAATAGCAAAGAAATACATCTATTTACTGGACAAGAAAGCTTTTCATGCACTGGACCAGAATGTCAGCAAGTACCATATGAGGATACCTGTGGATGCGTAAATACTTAACTGCGCCTTCGCACCATCACAGTGTTAAGACTTCTGTTGTGTTTCAATCAGATGAACGTGGAAAGATCTCGGATTTCTGCCAATTCTTATACCAGAGTCGTTTTAATAACTTAATTATCTCACGGATTATAGGATACAGGGTTTGTTCGGGGTTCTTAATGAACAAGAATGTGTCTTTAGCATACATTCAAATTAGTGCCCTGCCTATAAGGTACTGTCCTGCTCGGATGTTCCCTTAGCCAGCACGCTAGGGGATCCATGGGCAACATAAATAACAGTGGAGAGAGAGGACATCCCCGTCTTGTCCCTATACAGATCTGCATGGGTCAGAGATATGCCCTTGTGATCCCAACTCTAGTGGAAGGGCTTGAATACAACAGTCTGATAAGGCTAATGACGTTTTCTCCCAGCCAAAGTCAGTGCAGGGAGGTCAAGAGGAATGGCCATTCCAGAGTATCAAAGACCTTCTTGGCATCAAGAAAGAACGAGACAGCTACAAGTTCAGGGTTTAGCTGATGTAGCATTGCAAGTGAGACTATACGGGTTATGTCAGGTATCTCTGCCCAGTATAAAACCAGATTGGTTGGACAAGACCAGCCCAGACATTAATGGGGTGAGTCGATTAGCAATCACATTTTTCCAGAATATAATTATCAACATTTATTAGGGCTAGAGGCCTGGTGGATTTATATAGCACGTTATCTTTGGTTTCAGCAGGGCTGTGATTACAGCCTCCCTAGTTGACTGCAGAAGTATCCAATCAGCTAGTGCCTCCTCATATACCATGAATAGGTGTGGTACCAACACAAATTTGAATTCTTTATAGAATTTGAATGCAAGGCCATCTGCACGTTGGGCCTTTTCACCAGTCAACTCATCTGTGGCCGCCTTCACTTCTGTCAAACCTAAGGGTTCAGATCGGAATCGTCTATGGTCATATTCCAGCCATGCTAATGTGTTTTCTTCTAGGAATGTACCTCTCTGCAGGCCATCCACATTGGATTTAAAAGCGGATGTCGGTCTGTAATAGTCTGTGAATACCTTAAGAATTCATTATTTCATGTTCTGGTGACTCTTTAACCCATTTACTGTGTTCTATGTTCCATGGCCTTCTAGTATCCAATCCACAGTTCTCGCAGCTCTTTACCTGTTGCAGTAGTGTCTAACCCGAGCATGTCCGGATAGGAAAACTACTTCTCTGCCGGAAACTCTCTATGCAACAGCAGCTTCCAGTTCAGCCAGTAATGTCTTGTCCCAGGATTGGATAGATCAATCCTCCCTAATTGAGTCTTCAACTCTTGAAGTGGAGAATGGATGGCCTTAATGACTTTCACCTGCTTTGAAACGCTCACTTCTTGTATGTACATTTTGAAAGCTTTCCAACAGTTGCAATCTTGACCACTGATTTAGTATTGAAATATTCTGCAATGGCTGATCGCATTTCCCTCTTTTAAAAAAAGCATCATGTAGCACGTCAGTGGTGAACCTCCAGAATCGCGTGGGCGCACTAAAGCAGGATATGCAACTCTAGTAGTACTGGGGAGTGATTAGGCAATGTGAGCGGCTTGCACCTATGACTAATTTTGCAGTAACTAGCCATTAATATAGTGAGTAAGTATACAAAGTTGTGAACCAACAAGTAATAGAAAAATATTAGCTTATGCCCATATCTCACACACCAAGAATCTACAACTCCTAGCATTTCCATAATGGTTCCCAATGCCCTCTCTGATAACATAACGTGTATTTGTAAAGCGCACGTTCACCCAAGGGTATCTTGAGGCTGAATAACAGATGTTTATTGTTACTCAACTCAAAGGTACTCATTTTATCAACCTCAGAAGGATGAAAGGCTGAGAGGACCTGCCGAGATTTGAGCCTGTGGCCATGAGGTCGAACACAGGCCCCTTCAGTGGACGCATTAGTCCACTAAGCCACCAGGCCCGGATGTAGTAGGCTGAATGTGTCAGCTTCCAAATCTAGGTCCAAATTTAAGTCACCACCTCATATTAGGTTAAACTCTAGTGTCTGCTGGCATACTGCAAGAATTTCATTAAACAATTCATGAGTGGGTGTCCTGGGGCCATAAATATTCACTAGAGTCATTGATTGGTACAGCATAAAGCTGACCAGTGATAATCAAGAATCTGCCATTTGGGTCTCACAGTAGTACATGAGTTTCACTTTGATCAGTCATGGGGTAGCGCCTAATGGCTTTAGGGCTAGCAATCTATGCGTTCTTCCTACCACAAATAGGTCAGAAAACCTTTGATTGGTCGTGGGTTGTGCCTGGTGCTGGTTTTGGTGCTAGTGATCCATGCTCTCTTTCCGACACAAATAGGTGAGATACGTTTGGGCTCCTCACTAGATCAGAAAGTAGGGGTTCAACAACTATCTCAGGGTGGGTTTCCTGTAGCTGTGAATTCTGGTAGGGCCAGAATTCTGATATTATTTCAATGGGATCAAGCCTAAAGGTCTACATTCTTGTCCCTTACTTCAAAAAGCTCTTCATATAGTAAATGCTCTCGCCAGTGGTTGCAGCTTTGGCTTCCATATCAGATATGCAGAATTCACCCATATCCAACCTAGCATGTTGTTTGTCTAGTCTTTCTTTAGCAGATCCACTTGCATGGGGAAGGTGTCTATTTTTCTCTCAATAGATTTAAGGCAGCTTTCATTTACAATAAGATATATGCTCCACTCCCGTCTCATTGTGTGTATTCTCCTTCTTAGAGTCCCGTCGGTGGCCACGTGCCATACTATAGGCAAGTTTTTTAGAAGCTTTTTTATGGTCGAAGGATAATTTGCTCTGCTTTTGATCTCCTTTCCCCGTTTTGGCTAGCAAACAGCACTCTGAGCAGTTTGAGGCACTTGCAGTTTTCAATACAGCACTTTATCGAGCTTGTAGTACAAATTTGTTATGGACAAATGGTAACAGCTCACTTTCAGCTCATAACAGGGACAGCTTGCATTCACGCATAAGGCCTCCCTTTCGTGCACAGGTCTGTGGGAGAAATGTAAATGTTGTCTTATGTCCTTCCCTGGTGCATCACAAGCAAACAAATATGTGGTTAAAGGTGTATTACATGTGCTCCAGTGTCCTCTCTTCTTAACAGTCGCTCTGGCCTGCAACTCTGCGAGACACATGGGCGCTCGAGTGAGGCTAATCAACAGAGTATGAGCCCCCCAACGGTTTTTTACTCAGCATAGTCTGATAATTGAGATGAAGAACTCAAGGACATAAGCGCCTGTGCCTTATTTCTCTTTCCCATAAGGAGTCGTAATATGTCGTCTCATCAGCACAAGCCTGTTGGGCCCACAGAAATAAACAATTTTTCTTCATCACAAAATGACTTCTTTAGGCCTCCGCTGAAGTCAGACCTGCACGTCCCAACTCCTGTGCACAGACCTCAGCCCCCAAAAGAAAGCTCCTTAGCCTAATATCTCTGGCACAGCACTGCTTCATTGACGTTTTTCCTCTCATGGAAGCACCAGCTCCAAGACTGCCCATGATCCCGTCAGTCTGCCTACAGGTCTCCTCATTTTATTATTTATTTGGTGGATTTGTTTGGCGCACAAATCATCCGAGGTGATCTCTTGGTGCCTGAACAGCCTAAACATGTAAGTTACAGTTTGATGAAAATATTAGAGAATGAACAACCATGTTTTCAAAGATCTCTTGAATGAAGATAGATCAGGACAAGTGAGAAGTTGTAGGGGTAGCCGATTCCAGGATTTGGGGCCAGAAAAGAAAAAGCACGGGCCCCATATCTTGCTATACGAATTCGACTAGGACATAGCAGCGATAATGCACAAGATCTAAGTTGACGAGCCAGAATATAAGGCTGCAGCTTGTTGTTTTAGATAGCCTGGATCATTTCCATTCAAGGATTTAAAGACCAGACAAAGAAGTTTAAAAAGAGCACGTTTTTTCATGGGAAGCCAATGTAGGGACCGCAACAGTAGTGCAGATGGAGAACGTGGAGGGAGGTTGCAGACAAGGCGGGCTGGCGTGTTCTGGACGACCTGAAGTTTGGAGAATAGGCCCTCACCTAGCTCCTCTAGTCTGTTGTGCAAGGCTGCCTGGCCTCATGCCGTTTCTTCTCCGGTTAATCCCCTTTTGTTTTCAGCAGATATTTTTCAGCAGATATTAATGAGGCATGTGGCATGGATGTAACAGTCTGAAACTATGCAGCCATCTTGATAGGAACAGAGATGTGGAATTCTATCTCGGTGACCTCACAAATTATATCCAAAGTTCCTTCGGGCTCTATGCTATTCTTTCTCCTCTTCAACTATTGTACTGAGCCTCTGGGCACTAAACTGGGGGATCACTGACAAACCGCTCCCGACACAGATGGCATGGATGAAGCGAAAGCTCAGTTTCCTACTCTCAACTGACAAAGAATTCCTCTGCGTGGTTAGAGATAGGTAAGGCTCTAGGATCAGAACATTATATGGGCACGACAATAAAATGCCTGGGTTTTGCTCATGACTCCAGGCTTCACCTCAAGAATGACTTCTCTCAGTATTAGAATTATTTGAAACGGGTAACATTTTGTCCCCAAGACAGACATCATATTACCTGTTCAAGCTATGGTGATCTCCAAGCTAGTCTTTAAAAAACACAATTCGCTTATCTCCCATCCCCTACCTCCTCAAGTTCCTTCCAAAAGTCCTTCGCTTTCTGGGTCGTCTTGTTTCTCATACCAATACATTTTATTGCATTGTTCCTATTCTTCCTTCCATCAAATAACTGCCTCTTGAGCAAAGTATATACAAAACCAGCTTGCATCACGTTCAAAGCTCTCCACACAACCTGTCCTAATAATCTATATTGGCCCTCCCAACAATTAGACTTTCTCCTTCTCTCAGTCTTTAAAAGCAATATCAATGTCTCACCTACTTAGTAAACTTATATATCAAATTTGATATGAACTATCTGTGATGTGCTGTATACACATGATCCATGCCTTTCAACCAATTCTAGACTGTCTTCATCGACAGGCATGTTAAGTCATACCCCTCAAGTGTTTATTCTCTGGTAACTGATTGCTTGTAACTAGATCATAAATGTTTACTATTACTATGTAAAGCTCTCTCAGACCCGCCCTGCGAGTATGGATTTGGTTAACCAAATAATTTTTAAATAAAAACATTTAAATAATTCTCTCCAACCTAATCACATCATTATCACTCCCAATCATATTTCATCATCAGTACCAAAGCAACACGAAAGCATTGAGACCTATACACAGCAATGTGTAAACATGCCAAGTCATCAAAAGAGCTATCGAAGCAGCAGACATGCACCCCACATCCTCACACCACCAGCTTAAATAAGCTTAATGATTTGAATCCCAAACATTATCGGTCAGTGTTAAACAATACAACAATCAAAAGAAAAATCAGCAGACAAGTGCCAGGTCAGTCACCAGCAGCTCAGCAAAGCACAAAGGCCTAATTCAACATAGCAACAGCATTGGTACAAGTAGTGCATAACCAACACAAACCAGGAAGGGATTAAATCACATGAACGCATGAGACAGTCATAGGCCAGGCCATTGTAAAGCCACCAGCATAGGGAGTGGTTTGTTAGCCCTGAAACCAGAGGGCCTAGCAATTCACTAATGACCCCATTTCGATTCAATTGGAAAGTCTTGCTAGTTGGCTGTGACATGTCCCTGGCCAAATCTGGCAATGAGAATTTGATGATGGTCAATCATTGGTCCCTTCCTGTTCCTATGGGTTTTCATATCTGAAAGACTGTAGGCTACCGGGATCCATGCACATAATGGTCGGCTGTCACAGGGTGTAGGCTTATGTTTAATTGACTGTTTCATATAGACTGGCTCACTGTGGGTACACATCTGGATGCTATGTGTGACCAATAGCTTTAATCTGCTGTGTTCTGCGTGTAGCTGAGGAGGAGCCGTAGCATCCATCGGTCAAGGATGCAAGGCAGGGTTCATTCAATTCACTTTGTTAGTTTTGACTACTTAAAACCATGTACTAACATTACAAATTAAGAAGAAAAAGGGGGATCATTAGTGGACGCAGTTCCTTCCACTTAGACTAAAAACTCTGATGCTAATGGCCGTCTTTGCTCTGCCAGTGGTCAACACATTTATCTAAAAACCTCACAACCAAGTAACAAATATCAACATTGATCCCACAGGATAGCATTACCAAAGTACCATGAATGTTAATTCCATATTTAAAAAACAAATGTTTGAGTAATCATATTTAAAAAGGTCTATTCTTTTGATAAAAAAGCAGTATGTGAGGCATACAGTTTTGCTTTTTTTTCATAATCTACCATATTCTCCGGTCCCTAAACAACTCAACATGACCCAAAAGCACTGCTAACATTTTGTTTTAGCCATTGGTTTTATATAAAGTGAGCACTCAACTTTCTCCACAAGCTTATTGTACAAACGTAGGCCTCGGTTTTCCCAATTCATTAAAAAAAATCTGGGCCAACCTTCACTTCCTACAAACTTTTAATTAGCCATTTTCCCCATCTAAGTGGGAAAGAGGTTGGTATTTCCCTGGTAGGTAGCCCATCAGTTCCAGACCATCACCCTTCCGCATTAGAAGATGGATACCCTTCTCTTTAGCGGCAACTGTGGCAATCGCTTGTTGTGAGCCACTTGCCATGTGCTTAAGATAAGAAATGTACTGTGTTTTGGGTGTGTACCTGATAGGCACCAGATCAAGTTCACAACACATTGCTGAGAAAGGAGTTGCCTTGAAGCAACTTCAAGATATCTGCCAAACTTCAGTCTCAAAAACTTCGAACCAGTGAAGCATTTGCCAAAGGAGTGGAGCCACTTTAGCTTCATAAACTCTTGGAATAGACTGCTGAGAAGAACCCCAAAGAAACAATTGAACCTTTTGAGCCCTCTAAAGCTTTCTGTTCTACTTTTAATTAATGTTTAGCCCAAGTACCACAGGCTGGCGGCCATATACAGCTAACTGAATAATGATATATCTTCCAATTTTGAGGAATCAAATCTCCAAGAATGATCAGATTTTCTAGTTGAAAAAGCACTTTCATTATTTTTGAGAGTTTATGGCTAAACTATTTGCTTTGACATAAAAACACGAAGCATAAAATTGCATTTGGGGGCCCCTTCGCGATTTGTCTAACGTGACTGCTTCATCAGAACTGTAATGTAAACTATGTGAACTCTTAGTTCCTTTATTAAGAGGGTATACGCCAGAGATTCTGGAGCCAATTGGACAACTTTGGCTTTTTCTGGTGCATGTTTCTAATCTCGCTTCTTTGAAAGGGTAGCAACTTTAACCTAACATGTTTGTATTTAATCACATTTCCAAATCTAACAGGTTCTTGTTCAATGCCAAATCTTTCAATTTAAACCGTTAACGGGCCTCTATCTGCTATGTGAAGTACAGACTTGAAGTTTAAAACTAAACCCAATAGATGCCTTTTGTTTTCCTTTTCATACATTGCTATCAAAAACACGAAAGGAGATGAGAGGAATGCATGCAAGTAGTCCAACAACTGGCAATTGCTCGAGGTAGCGAAAAAACTGTTATTTGGCCACCATGCCACTTCAGATTACACCCAGCCATATGCAAATCATCCTTGATCCTGTTCCAGTAGGAACAGCCCAGCCCGAACTGCCAAGCCAGGCCCTCTCTGAACCGAACGCAAGCAACCCAAGACTGGTTTCAGCCTATTTTACTAGAGTGGAGCTTGGTTCCAGTGGCATGGTGGGCAAAACAAATGGTTGGTTTGAATGCTACCCCTAGTGTATGCCAGTGGCTAGATTATTTGTAAGCATTCCTCTACTCACCTTTTGTGTGTTTGGTGTAACACCCTAACTGGCCAAGTGTATGCCCAGACTTGTGTCCTGTGCTCACTGTGCCATTGGACCCAAACTGCATCTGACTGAAGAGGCCCTAATAAGCAGAAACCGGTGTTGGGTTGCTTGTGTTCCGGTTCAGAGATGACCTGGCTTGGCAGTTAGGGCTGGACGGTTTCTATTGGAGAAGAGCATAGGCCGATTTGCAAATGGCTGGCTTTAATCTGAGGTGGCATGGTAGGCAAACAAAATGGGTTGGAATGCTACACAGATCGATTGCCAGTTGTTACATTATTTGAAAGCATTCCTTCCATCACATTTTGTGTGTTAGATACATTGATATCAACCAAGATAAAGTAAAACAGTGGTCCACTTTGAATAGTAATGTTGTATGTGGTTGGAAGAGGGCGTTGATGTCAACTGTTGTGCTTGCGGCCCGAAGATGTTTTCCACACCTGATGCAGCAGCCTATAGCAACACTTTACTATTTCCATGCCGAGCAAACATCGTACCTGAAATGATCCACCTGGTTGACCACAAAGATGCGATGTCGAATCTTCTTTTTGGTCAAGTATTCATGCATGTGGGGCACAAAGCTCAGAAGCTCCTCAAAACGTTCCCTGAATGGTACCACAAGTGCCAGTTTGTGGGGGCCCCAGGAGGAATCATCCTCAGAGATGGCAATGTTTTCATGGGGACAGGATTTTGGGTCCATAGCCTGCCTTTCTTGAGCTTGCCGGCTAACATCAGAGGAGCAGCTAAACTGAAGCCACAGCATGGATATGAAGGCCAGGAACAGGCAGAGAAAGAACAGCCTTAGAATGGTGAATTTCCGAGACAGCATCCCCATGAGGCGGTGCGACCTGCATTAAAAACAAAATGGCCAGTTATGTGATGGTAGAGGTCGACTGCGGAATCAAAGAAGTCTACAATGTGTAAACCACACCAATGCATTCATCACACAAGTAGCACTGAGTACACACATACGGATGATTAACATACATAAATGTCTTTTACTCTATGCACGTACTCACACATTATAATAGAGGCACAGCTTGAAAAAAAACATGCTCAAGGCAGATGGATCACTGTCCACATACACTAAAACACACACGTAACACCAAAAGCATTCAAAAGGTAATTTTCTACATAGAAAGAGACACCAAAGTCATCCAAGGCCACCAACTTCACTCACGCGTTGTACAGACACAGAAGTCATAACAGGCATTAAACTACACACAGACGCACCAGTCATGCAATCGAAGGTTACGGTCCGAAGACATGGAAAAAAAAGACAATGACCGATGGCCCCTCTATTATTTTCTTATACTGAGTTTAATAAACGATATCAATACATTTAATATATCTCATACAATTAGCCTTTAAGAAGAAAAATACACACTTTTTTTGCACATAGTAATACTATTCAAAACAATGGCAAAGTCAACAAGATCTGCCCTTCACGTATGGCCACAGGGCTACTGGCTTTGGTGCATGCATGGTGGCCATCTTGGAATACTTTTTCTTAAACGTCATAAAAAACCTTTCAAGATGATGGTCTTGTGCATGCATGTGTGAGCACGCAAGGTGACCATCTTGGAATACTTTTTCATAAAGCTTAAGAAAAAGCAAGGTCGCCTTGCATATGCATGTCCTGCATCACACGGCAGTCACCTTGGAAGGCTATTATATCGTGTAATAAAACATTCCAGGATGTTTGCCCCGGTGTGCGTTGTTGCACATGCACGAAAAAGGGGGTGAAATATTGGGGGGGAAAATTCCATAGTATAAAAAAAATTGTTCCAAGATTTCTGCAGATGTGTGCGTACGTGGCCATCTTGTAATTGTTTTGTTATCCTGTATTACTAATTTATCTTTCCAAATGCAGATGGCCATTTTGAAAGATAAATTAAGATAAGGTATGTGCATGGATCCAAACGAACAGAAAAGTGAGTAGCCACAAAGCAGTGTGAACCTTCTGGACCCTCATAAATACAAAAAAACAAGTGCAACAGTGGAGAAGCGAGGAGCCCAGAAGTAATGTGTAGCTGCCAGACCCTAGAAAGGGAATTTAAAAAAAAATGCAAAAGATGCAATAACGAGGAGGGCAGGATGGGGGTAGGGGCGGTCAGCAGTGAACCAGTGGGAATGGGTGGTGGTAAGAAGCAGGAAGAGAGCAGGAGGGATAAAGAGTGAGGAGAACCGTGCGGAGCACATGGAGTGTTAAAACACAAATGAAGAAAAAAAAAGTTCTCCGATATCAGCAGAGGAAGGCTACAACGCATCCATTCAAGACACCGTTAAAGAAGCTATGCTGCTGTGGAGGGACAAAAGCAAAAAGAGGAAGGAAAGCCACTGAACTCAGCTAGCCAAGAAAGCCAAACAATCAGACAGATTATGGCGGACGGAAAACCCTCATTGTGTGCTGTATTGTTTATAATATAACGGTGTCGGTAGGTGAGACCTAATAAAATTAAAAAGAAAAAATGAAATATGCCACAGTACAGTTGATTTCATTAAGTTTCTTTTTTTGTTTTTAATTTTATTATGTATACAAAACTACACACTTGGCTCAATGCTACATCTAGACAGAGCATAAAATGTAGCCATCTAGCCACAAAAATGTTGTCAAACAATATATGAACACAAAATGTAAATACAAAGCACCAATGAAACATAGAATATTGTACACTTATAGATGAATATACAAAAACCATGAACAATAATGAAAAAGAGAAGGAAGGAAAAAAGAAAAAAAGAAAGAAAGAGAAAACAGAAGATGAATAAAGAAAAACTAAATAATAAAGAAAGAAAACTAATAATAATAAAAGATCTGTATAAACCAAATTAGAAACCTACTGCTATATCCGGGTATTGTATCCAAGTACATATATGAGAAAAAGAGTTCTGCAACACCATTTAATAAGATTGATACGTAATTTGATCCAACCTGTATTTTATGCATCTTTATAAATTGTTTGATGAATGACAGGATATCCTGAAAGAATCTTTCAAAAATAGTACCTATGAAATCACTGTGGTTTATGTGTGGTAAAATATATATCTAGAGTAGTCCACATAGATCTAATCGAGGGTTTCCACAGAGAATTCTGTAGAGCGATGTTATCCGCACCCCTGAGGTGAATAATCCAGTTCATCCACCCTTTATATGAGGTTTTATGTGCATCTTTCCAATTATTTAATACCATTTTTATTGCTGATGTGAACAAGAGGTCTAATAGGGCTTTATCTGCATCATTACATGTATCCACCGTTAGAAAACCAGTTGTTAAAGTGGAAAATTCTCTTTTTAACTTACACTTGAATAAATTTGAGAGAAAATCAAAAACATTATCCCAATAAGACAACACAGCCTTACAATGTAATATAAGATGGGCCAGATCGACATTTTCTTCTTTACAATTCCAGCAAATAGGGTCATCATGAAGATGTTGTGAATGTAGTCGAGCGGGCGTCCAAAATGCTTTGTGTAGAAGCCAGAGTTTAGTTTGAGACAAGACTGGGGAAATTTTATTACGGGTTGTAGAGCTCCATACTTGAGGCCAAATAGATTCAGGTAGTGGGTTAGAAGAGTGTGTTTCCCAGAAAGCTACAAGGTTTTTGTTGAGATTCGAGGTTTTGGGGCGAAGAAGTTTGTAAATGTATGAAACTTGGTGGCCTAGCTTATTAATCTGTGACACAAAAAGAGGTAGGGATGGGGGTGAGTGATGGAATTTGGCTTTTGATAATGCCGCTCTAACTTTTAAAAAGTTATAGAATTCAATGTTGTCTAGTTTGTATCTGGACTGAAGCTCCGCAAACGTAAGCGGATAAGAAGAGTGTTCTAGCTGATAGGGGGAAGAATATACCTTTGTTAATCCAAGTATCAAAATTTAAACTTTTCCCTTTATAAAGAATATTACGATTATACCATATAGATTCCAACTTGGATCCCTTTAAGCTTGAATCGAGTTTCTTGTCTACCTTTAGTAGCGCCATTTTCGTATTCTTAAAAATAGATTTGGATCCAATTAGATACGTTTGATTAGAGGTGAGCAGGGTAAGGGGATTTAGATTTTCAAGAATGGCTTTTTCAACTTCTAACCACACCGGAGTATAATTGATAGGAGGTGAGATCCAATAAGAACCCTGTTTGGCCAAAAATGCTATTTGATATAATTTAAAATCTGCTAGGATAACTCCACCTAACATTTTGTCTAGTCTTAGTTTTTTGATTCCAATTCGGGCCTTCTTGCCTTGCCATAACAATTTTGATATAAGGATATCCAGTTTATGGTGAAAGTCTTCTGTCAAGAGAAGTGGGAGCATGTTAATAAGATAATTAATTATGGGCGTAATCATCATCTTTATTGTTTCTATTCTCCCCCACCATGTAATGAATTTTGGCGACCATGAATCAAGAAGTTTCGTGACCTTTTCCAAAGTTATCTTTTCATTGTGATGGAGTGTATCAAGTAAATTACTACCAAATTCGATACCTAGATATTTTATATAACCCGGTTGCCACGCCAGACCTGAATTGCCTAAAGTTTCTTTGGTACAGTGAACATTCAGAGGTTTTACCTCCGATTTGTCCCTATTGAGTTTGTAACCTGAATGTAAAGAGTATTCCCCCGATTGTGAACATCAAAGCCTCAATTGAAGGACCCGGATCTTCGGTTACAATCAATATATCATACGCGTAGGCGGCCAGTTTAACCTGAATACTATTAAACCCTACTCCCTTTATATTTGTGTTCATCTTGATGTCTTGGATTAAGGGTTCTAACGCTAAAAGGAAAAGAGATGGTGAAAGAGGACATCCTGGTCTCGTGCCTTGTTGTAGTGTAAAAGAATCAGAAAGTGAGCCATTAATCGCAATACGCGCCGAAGGCGCTAGATATAAGGCCATGACCATATTTATATAGGATTCCCCCAAATTAAACGAATACATACATTGTTTTAAAAATGACCATGAAACCCTGTCAAACGCCTTTTCAGCGTCTAGAGTAATCGCTATTGTGGGTACCTGTTTAAGTGCAGCGTATTCCAAAACGTGGCATAATAAGAGAGTATTATCATTGGACATATGGGTTTTAAGAAAGCCCACTTGAGAGTTACTTATTAAATGTGGAAGAACTGTGTTAAGTCTTGTGGCTAAATACTTTGCATAGATTTTACAATCAACATTAATAAGAGATATTGGCCTGTAATTCTTTGGTAATAGGGAGTCCTTTCCTTCTTTAGGTATAACTATTATGTTAGCTTCTGTCATGGAGTTAGTCGTACGACCTGTATTAGCTATATTGTCAAAAACGTTTACCATAGTTGGTTGCAATAGGTCTGTAAATGTTTTATAAAAAGAGGCAGTAAACCCGTCAGGACCTGGAGCTTTATTGTCTTTCAGGGATTTAATCAAATTGGTCACTTCCAGCGCGCTGATTGGTTTCCCTAAGGTTAGTTTATCTGTTTCATTCAGTTGAGGCATGTTCTGTTTGTTCAAGTATTGGGTACAATCATCTAATTTAAATTCTTGATCGTTTTTATATAAGCACTCATAGAAGGATTTAAAGGTGTTTAATATATCTTTTTGCTTAGTATGTGTTTGGTTATTAGTATCTTTAATTGATGAAATAACATTTTGATTCTGTTTATGTTTAAGATAGGAAGCCAACATTTTACCTGCTTTGTTAGCTTCGCAGAGTTTAAGGGCTTTAAATTTGTTCACCCATACACCCGCCCGTTTACTCAGAATTTTATTATATTCATATTTCTTTTGCGTTAGAAGATTAAGAATCTTTTTATCATTTAACGAAATGGCATGAGAGGACTCCAGGTTTTTAATTTCCTGTTCTAACTTAACTAATTCAGAGTTATGGTTTTTATATTAAGTTTCATTCTCTTCTGCTAAGGGGAGTGTATTTTCAACACAGGTCCAAGTAAGATATCCATCGAATTGCTTGGATGACTCAGAAATGCAGATGAAACAAGCATTGGGAAAGCAAATATGTCCCACCTACGGGAGAGCTATTGCTTTATTAATTTCTTTTAGTCGTATTGTATTGCAGCGCGGCTGCTGTGCAGCATGACTAAAAGTTACATAAAAATAAGCTCTATGACGAGGGTAGCGCTGACTGCAAGGGGCAGTGATCCGTGTTCTTAGTCTGGGATTATTCTGTGCCTGCACAAAAAACAAAAAAAAAGTTGAGTTATCTTACATCCAAGCTGAATTCTGCGGTTTTGGCTGCACATGAAGACAGTGCCAAAAATGGCAGGCCGAGCAAGGAGCACAGTGCCGTTTGCATCTTTGTAGCATCTTGACAAACATTGGCATGACTTTTGGGAATTTTTATTTCTGGCGGAACAGGAGGGGGCAAGCAACGAAGAGGGACGATCGGGGCAAGTAACAAGGGAGGGGCAGATCAGACGAGCAACAACGAAGGATGAAGGTGGTGGGCAGGGTAAGCAACAATGCAGGAAGGGGGTAGGAAGGAAGAGGGTACAAGTAAATAACAAGCATTTGCAATGCAATAGGTCTCGCATTTGTGAGAGTTTGAGCTATTGGCATTGTAAATGACAACGCCTTTTATTTGAGTTTTGAAAACTTGCAAACGGTGTGTAAATACGCACTTTCTACTTATAGAAGCAAGGCTGGCAGTAAAAGAGGCGCAGTTACTGCCAGCGTTGCTTCTCGTAAGCAAGGACTATAAACACCGCTTGCACGTTTTCAAAACACATAAATAAAAGCATTGTCATTTACAATGCCAATAGCTCAAACTCTCGCAAATCCGAGACCTATTGCAAAAGATAAAAATAAAAAAAACTACCTTTTTTTTGTTTTAACACTATCACAATGCTCCTACACTGAAGCCCTTACAGGCTTACACCCTTTCATGCAGATAGTTCACCGCAAATGGAGACGTAGAGGAGTCCATTTAAAAGAGAGAGACGGACGGAGTTTGGGGTGGGGGTGGGAGGAGGGGGAGAGCGGGCATTTGAGGGTGAGAGAGTTTGACGAACAGAGACAGGCAGAGTTTGGGCTTGAGGGAGAGGGGACATTTTAGAAGAGAGAGACAGACAGACTTTTGGGGTGGAAGGATGGATGCTGGGATTAAAGCATCTCAAAGTAATACTTTATAAACACTAGAACACCAACAAAAACGGAGACAGGCTTCAGTCAAGTACACACAAAAAAAAAAGAAGTTGTTTACGAGGTGCGGCAACTGCTCCCGGCCCTTCCCCAGGGAGGATCTTCAGCCTTCTGTAAACAAAGCTTGGGGTTTAAAAAGTAACACCAGGAGGCGAGCTTTGTGAAAATCAGTCTATGGTTATGCTGCAGCAACATGCTCTTTACAGTGTAGTCAGGGGGAATCGTGCAGCAATATAAAAATAAATAATATGTACATATGTAAGAAAAGCTTCTAGAGCGTGCTGCTGAGAGGCGCAGCTTGATTTTGGTTCCAATTGCAGCCGATATGGAATACGCCTTATGGGCAGCAGGGGGTGCGAGGGGCACAGTGTGTGTGATACTCCGGTCTCCCCTCCCAGCCCCCCTCCCCGCCGCACCGTCCGGTAGTCCAGGACACTCTCGCAGCATTGAAGGGAGGGGGGCGAGATTAAGCAGCGGCGGGGCGTGTGGGGGAATGGGAGATAAAGCTGCGGTGGGCCAGGGAAATGCTACTTTCAAGATTTAATGCAGATTCCTCGCTGCACGCGGCACCCAGACAGGAGGTCTGTGCATGTTTGCAGAGGCCCCAGGAGGCGAAAAGAGCAAGACAAGCATCATTATGTGACGTTCACTGTGCACTCACATACACTAGTTCAGATTCTGCCTTTCTTGTCCATTCATCATTAAATAGTAGGTGTATGCTATGGTAAGTATTCTCACGATCCTTATGCAAGGGGTAGCCAGAAGTGCATCATGAAAGGAATTAGTAATTCAAGGATGGCCCACGTCTAAGCCCAGGTCACCTTTATAAGGTGGGGCCAAAGGTCAAGTGGCCTTTTGACTTCTGGCCCACAGCCACCTGCTCCCTGCTGTTTCTGCTGAACAACACTCAAAGGTGATTCTTATGTTAGGTTTAGCCAGCAAGTCCCAAAGCGATCCAGAATGTGTCATAAATGGTGTTACTCTTCGGACTAGCTAGCATGCACCCAGCAACAGCTGTAACATGACATGTACTCCAGGGGTATCCAAGTCACTGATGAGCAAACACATATATAATGATGCACATAGTCACAGCAAGACATCGAACCTGCACATTTTCAAACTCAGTTAGGATAATGTAAACAGTTAGGTTAAGTCACATATGGAATAGCTTGGGACCTAACACAGATCACGCTGTTGCTACATTCAGTGGTAGGCTGTGGTCTTAGTAAGTTTACAATAGTGGCATTTGAACCTGTGCGTCGCACATCGCTTCTTCTACAAAAACACTAATGTATTGAGCGATCTTATTGGAACCCAGCACAAAGATTGATTGCTTTCTGCTCTCGTTTCCTTCGGCTGCAAACTCTCCAATTGCCATATGTTAATCATCACTCTCCTATAATATGTATTAAACGGCTTTGCAAGAGTTAACCTTTGATGCCGAAAGAGCCATGATGCCTACCCACAGCAGAGACGCAAAGCAGAGTCCTGTAATGAATGTGTTGACACACGTGAATTTCAATGTAATAAAACTCGGACCAAAAGATATGCTCGCTTTTGAACCTCTTGAGCCGTGAAGCGCACACACCATTAAGTGATGTTAAGGCACAGAGATTGAAATGTTAGTGTGGTGAGATCAAACGCTATGCAAACACAGTCTACAGAATTAACATGGGGGTGGGGGGTTACAGGAATGTAACATTTTAAAAAGAAAAATGCAGCTTTCTTTCATACTTGAACATTGTGTAAATCGGTTTTTTCTCCCTTGTTCCCTGAACTGTCAGGTTAAAGGATGCACAGAGTGTTCCTTTCAGTCTCTTTAACAGCTTTTATGGCGCGGTCAGACATTACAAGGTGAAAGCTGCACGGAAAGCTTGGGAGACATTTGTGTAGGCACGGAGGAGCTGGACACTCGCACACTCGAGGTTTCACCCGAGTCTCGACCCCTTAATGCTAGGGCTCTTATGCTGAAAACAGTGCTTTAAATGGGCAGATACTGTACGGTGCGGAGTACCTGCACTTCAAGGTGAAAGAGAGAGTACCTGCACTTGTCAACAAAGCTGCAATATATTTAATGGGAGAGTACCGGCACTTTATATTTTCATTTAAAGCACTCCCAGGCAGCGCACGCGGGGCCCACAGTAACAGTGCAGTGAAGGAGCTCTGGGGCCATAAGAATACTTCTAAACTGACGCACCAAAGCGCTTCGCTAGCAGACAGACTATGTCCCATATATCCTGACTCACCGTACACCTGGGGGTGTTGTGAATTGGATATATTTGGTGTGTAGCGGAGTTGTGGAGTGGAATTGCAGGCCCTCCAGCGCTGCAGTTACACGACTACATGAGACAATAGGAAGAGCACACACAGGGTGAGCATAACAGGGAAGGGGAAGGGCGAAAAAGAACAACTGCAAGGGGGAGATGTACAGGAGGGAAAACGCTGGCAAACACACATGGGCAAGCACACCAGGGAAGGAGGAGGGGTACAAAGAACAACGTTGGTGTAGAGAATTAACATGCCCGTCTGTGTTTAAAAGGCTAGTTCGGTGATTTCTTTGACGTGTACCTGAACCAAAGTATTGGGGGCCATGAACACTTGCCAGGTACTGTGGGGACAGGGGCGCAAGGACAGACCCCTTTAGATGTGCGTGAGATGTATGAGTCTGCTGGTTTGGAGAGGGCGAAGAGTGAAGTGGTATTGTAATGACTGGGCGTCATCCCCCACAACACCTCTGCTGATTACCGTGTGAAAGTAAAGTGCCAAGGCCGACACTTGAGGTAAAGGAAGCGGTCCGGGACCCCAACAGGCGACAACTGCCCCGCTCCGCGCTCATCAGCACATCCCATGTTTGTGAAAGTGGGGACGACAAAGAAGAGACGGCTTCTTTGAGGGAATGCGCTTTGTGTGATCCGAGACACAGCGCAAAAGGCTTGCCCACCAACCCCCGGACGGAACAGCAACATAACATCACACACGTTTTCGGGAATTTCATTTTCCTCGCCACATGGGACAAACAGCCGTGGCGTGTCAACAAAAAACTACCGAGTGAGCAGGGACAATAAAACTACCGAGTGAGCAGGGACAATGCACATTTCACACACCGGGAGCACAAACACACTCGCTCCAATCGAAGCAAAACACTGCGGGGAAGGGGGTGCCTCACGCTCGTGGGAAGCACCCCGGTAAAAATTAAAAAATGCTCATATTCTGGATTTATCCCGGGCTCCAAGCAAAACACTACGGGGGAAGGAGGTGCCGCACGCTCGGGAAAGCCGCACCGGAGCCCTAAGAGCCAAACAAGCAGAATAAGCATGGAATCGAAACCTGTGGTGCGCGTGAACCGAACGCGGGAATCGAAACCAGTGGTGCGCGCGCACCACAGAGGAGGGGGGGGGCGAGGGAGCCTGTCGTCTGTGCCGCGCGCTGATGCGCGTCCTAGACACGGACGGGAATGGGCGGAGCAAAGGCGGGACAAGCGCCTGCCTTTGCCCAATCGCGTGCCGTTTTTTTTAAAAAAACGCACGCTACAGCCAATGTGGGCTTCTGAAAACAAAACCACACGCACGAGCGTGTGGGTCGTTTTCAGAAGCCCTTTCTAAAGGTCTCGCGCTGCGCGAGCAGTGCTGCGCACTGCAACGACAGGCGCGAGACCTAAAAAGTACCTCTGAAAGCTGAGAGCAGGGGAAGGACACTGGGCAAGGAAAGCAGCAATTGGGACACACTTCATGGCATGGACAAACATTAGTAGAGGAAGTGAAGCCAGCACTTGCGGACCAAAGAGAAGCAAGGAAACGAGAGCGACAATAAAGCTAACCAATGGGATACAATGGGTATCCTTTAAGACTCCTAAGTAAACAAAATGTCTCGCAAATGACAGCACATGCACTCTCCCAGGTGAGACCTAAAGTATAGGGTGTGGGAGGGAGGTGGGAAGGGAGGGGGGCAAACTGTCAAAGTGACGAAGGTGCCTGCAAAACATACTGAACTTCATAAAACAACCGACGGTGCCCCCAAAACATTTGGGTCCTGCCTGATGAGAAACAGACTCACAGTCTTTACCACACAGGACATCTACCATGCAGTCTTCACCACACAGGTAAGTATTTGTACCTTTACCTTGCAGGTAGGAATAATTTTTTTTTAATAACATACCTTTCATGTTATTTAAAAAGTGATTTTAAGGTTTAGGGATGGATAGAGGTAAAGGCAGGTAAGGATGACTTTAGGGTTGAGGGGTGGGTAAAGGGAGATGAGGGTGACTTGCAGATGCGGGGGTGGGTAGAGGTAAAGAGAGGGGAGCGTCACTTGAGGATTCAGGGTTGAGTAGAGGTAAAGGAAGGTGAGGGTCACTTGAGGGCTCAGGGATGGGTGGGGGTAAAGGGACGCGAGGGTGACTTGAGGGTTTAGGGGCGACTTGATTGGATAGTATGATACGTACAGTCTCTAATTGCACAGTATAGCATAGTATGGTATGGTCTTTCATTTTATAGTGTGGTATGGTGCAGGGTCTATTTTTTTTCTCTTGTTCAGGAAATTTCCCTGCTCATGGGTGTCACTGCTATCACTATGCGGCTCTGCAGGGTGAGGCTCTGGCCATAAGGGAATCCCCGGGTGAACCTTCCTCCACCACAATCCTCCCCTGGAGAGTCAAATTAGGGCAGGGTAATATCACATCACAAGCCGGTACGATTGGTATTCTACGTACCCCTCTATCCTCCTCCCAACGGATCGCCTCTCTCTCTCTCTCTCACAGTCTGCCTAATTAGTCACCTCCTTCCACCATCTGTAAACGTCTGGGCCCCCAGCTGATTTCCAGCTCATCATCAACTGTCTACGAGCGAGAATTAATGTCAAATCTGTGGACCTATTGGTGACCTTATGGGCAGTGCTGCGTTTGTGGAGACCCAGCAGGCACAACTGCGTTATGCATTCAAAATGTCCGTCCGTGGCACCCTAGACAACCTGCGGAACAGTATCCAAATAGTGGGTAAGCACAGAGCAGTCCCACACCATTTGGTAAAAGTCAGCATCCTCTAAGGCACAGCGGGGGCATGCCGATGATGTTCCGGGAAATCTAGTGTGAATGCGCCATGGGGTAAAGTATGCTCTGTGCATGAAGTAAAACAATAAATTCAAACCAAGCATTGCGTGACACTTTAGGGTTAAAACCCAACGTCCTCTTCCAGGCCTCATCGTCAAAAGAGGGTCTGAGGTCTGTCACCCATC
Organism: Calotriton arnoldi; assembly: GCA_963921515.1. Lineage (NCBI taxonomy): Eukaryota > Metazoa > Chordata > Amphibia > Caudata > Salamandridae > Calotriton > Calotriton arnoldi. Next base: position 2,476,269 of record CAWUFW010000702.1, read on the forward strand.
GCTGGTATAGCGAAATCAGATCTACCCGAGCTCCCTGTAAGAGAGCCCTAAAAAAAGAGGGTGACTGCCCTTGTCTTTCCCGTTATGAGGGATAAGTAACAGAGGCATTCGTGTTCTGGAGGTTCCGCAGACCCTATTCTATTCTTTTCTATGAAGCACTTGTAAAGCACGTAGCTACCCGTAGCCATCCCAGCACTGAAGGTGCAGCACAGAATCGTTAAGGAGAATTAAAGGGACCCAATCTGAAAAAGCCAAGTTTTTAATGCTTTATGAAACGGGAGTTCCTTTTTGATTGAGCGAAGAGAGAGTGAAAGGCTGTTCCACTATTTAGCAGCATTGTATACAAAGGAGCATCCTCAGAAATGTGCCCTCTTGATTACAGGTACTTTGGCAAGATGGGCGTTGGAGGAACGCAGAGATCTCCCAGGAATGTAGGAGGACATCAGTGCACAGGAGATCAGAGGCCCTTTCTCAATGAGGGCACTATGAGCAATGCAGAGGGATTTGAATTTAATTCTCTCCGCGACAAGGAGCCAATGGAGAAGGGAGAGAGCTTGTTGGGCAGATTGGGGTCTGGAAAATTGTACAGTATTTGGGCAGCGGAGTTCTGTACTACCTGCAATTTCTGTATTGTGCCTTTGGGTGCTCCCAAATAGAGTTGCAGTAGTCCAGGCGAGACGGTATAAGCGCCTGGACTACCAGCCTCTTCGAAGTGGGGGAAAGAAGGAGAATTTTACGAAGCATCCTCAACGTACCAAAACAGATGGCAGCAAGCTTTACTACTTGGGAGTCAAATTTAAGCGATTCATCCAAACACATTCCCAAATTCCTTATAGCAGGTTTTGAGGTGAAGGGAGGCCTAAGCAAATTGGCCAACCCAGACTCAAGGAAGGGTTAAGATTGTTGCCCAGGACCATAAATTCCGTTTTGTCTCCATTTAATTTGAGACAAGAGCTGGTCATCTACTTAGCAACTTTTTCTAGGGAAGGGCCTAGAGGGGGGGAGAGGGAATCTTCGCTCTGAGTGAGGGAAAAGACCAGTTGCATGTCGTCTGCGTAAGATATTATCGAAATCCCAAAGGGAAGGACGACATCAGCAAGTGGTCTCATATACAGATTAAAAAGAGTAGGGCTCAACGAGGAGTCCTGGAGTACTCCACATTTTAAGGGAAAGCTGTCCGATGTGCACTCCCCCGTCGAAGACCTGTAAGGTCCTATCTTCCAGAAATTACTTGAGCCAGGCCATGTTTGTTCCGGTAATTCCAGCACTCTGTAGTCTGTTAGCAAGAATGGTATTAAAAGCTGAGCTGAGATCAAGGAGAATAATCACTGCAGAACCTCCTCGATAAAGCAGCCTTTTAGCTTCATCTACAACTGCCAAAAGGGCGGTGTTAGTACAATGATAGGGACGAAATCCGGTTTTGAGTCGGATGCAGGATATTGTAATTCTATAGGAATTCCGAGAGCGAAAAATTAACATGTTTTCCTAAGATTTATCTTAACCCAGGCAGAAGAGTGATCAGGCAATAGATAATTTCCTAGATCAAGGAGATCCAAGTTGGATTTTTTCAAGACTGCTTTGACCATGGCATGTTTCCATGCCACCGGGACAAGGCCCGTGGTAAGGGAGAGATTTACCATTTCGAGCAGGATGGGAAGAATCACCTCAGCTACTTTAGCTAGAATGCATGAGGGGGCTGGGTTCTTTGGAGAGCCAGATTTAATTTTGCTCAAAATGTCTGAGAAACTGTCTAATGTCAAAAGCGGTAAAAGTGCTCAACGTGGTCAGATTTGTGACCACCAAGTCATTGCTGAAGCTATCCGTGCCAGATTGGGGAAAATGTTGAAACATGTAATAAATGATATGGAATTTTCTCTGAAAAAAATTTGCCAGGTTAGCCCTGAGCTCCACCAAGCCCGCACCTTACCAGTCAGCGCCCCATACAGGAGAAAGTGCCCAGCCGGAAGGTCGTAAGAGTCATGCAGTTCCGGGAAGGGGGGAGAGTTCACCCCCTGTTTACAGGTCATTTATTATAGTAAATCCCATCTCGGTCCACGTGTGCAGGCCCACCAAGCTTCCCGGTGAAGGCCAGTATTTCGCGGTCAGCAGGTGGAGCTCAGAGCTATATGAGGTCTTTGTGTGTGTTCTTTGCAGTGCCCTAGCCCAGACGTGTCTCGCCATTCTAATCAGTATGTTCTCATTATGCACCATCAACACGGGTGATGGTTTCAGTAAAATCCAGGTCAAAAGATTCCAAGACAGCAGGTCGCGTTCTCCGTGACCTAGGGTGTTCCATAAATGGGAGCGCCACCTGGCCACGCACTGCAGCTGCACACCCAGGTAGTAGAGTTTAAGGTCCAGTGCCGTCATTCCCCCTTCCTCCACTGGAAGCTGTAGCTTCTGAAGGGCTACTCATCGTCTGGAGGAGCCCCAGTACAGAGACAAGAGTATGCCGTCCATATCCCGAAAGAACCTCCCAGGGAGTTCCGCCAGCAGAGCCACAAACAAGTAAAGAAAGCACAACAACTCTATCATCTTTGAGATCGCTATCCAGCTGCTAACCAAGAGGGGGAGTGTAATCCAATAGGGAACCAAGCGTCGCAGCAGGGCTAAAGCGGCTAAATCCCCTCAAAGCACACTACTGCCATTCTATAAATCGCCACATTTAGGTATTTAATAGTGGTCTGCTCCCATCGCAGCGTCGGAGCGATCCGAGCATCCCGTGGTTTAATATCGGGGTGTAGTGGTCGGCATTAGATTTATGTCAATTGACCGAGAGGCTTGACATCTCTCCAAACGTGGATAGAGCGGTTAGTGCCACCTCCAGATTGGATTCCTCCCAGTGCATATATAAAAGCATATAATCAGTGTACAGCGAGATATACAAATTGTCCGCTGCAATCTGTAGCCCCCTATAATGCCTCCCCTGCTGTACAGTCAGCGCAAAAGGCTCCATGGCTAGAGCAAACAATAGCGGGGAGAGCTGTCAACCCTGCCTAGTGCCCTGTCTAACTGGATAGGATTCTGATATCATTGATCCCATTGGTACCCTTGCCGCTGGCTCGGTGTAAAAAAGCTGGGTCTATTTGACAAATTGGAGCCCAAATCTCATACCAATCATAGTGGTATAGAGGAGGCCCCAGCGGAGGTAATCAAACGCCTTTTGAATGTCCACTAAGTACCGCGGGAAGCGCTCATGCATGTCCAAAACTTGGATCAGTTGATGTATATTGGGCATGGTACTGCGCGTAGGTACAAACCCCGTCTGGTCCTGGTGTATCCACAAACCCACATGAGATAGAATCCAGTTGGCCAGAATCTTGCACAGGATTTTGTAATCCACGTTAAGCATAGAAAAGGGGCGATAAGAATATACCAGTTACGGATCCAGGTCCTTCTTGGGCAAGGATACTATCACGGCGTAGCGCAGGGAGAGCCAATTCCACAATTTTAGATGTCTGTCAACTTAGGGGCTAGAGCTGCCGCATAAGTGGCATAGAACTCAATGGGGAGCCCATCTGACCCAGGAATCCAGCCCTGAGCCAGCTCTTTGATCGCACCCCTCACCTCCTGGATAGTAATAGCTGTGCCTATTTGCTTCGTAATCATAGGATTCAGGACTGTGGGTGATGCATCTGCTATATACTACAATATATCCGCCTCTGCACCCGCTGCTCCTGCTATATACAATTTGCTAGTATTGACTGAACAGCCTATTAATCTCTACCTGTGAGAACACCCAAGCCCGATGGGTCTCGGATCTGGATTATAGTGTGCCCCCTGTTCTCGTACGGGAGGAGGCATGCTAGCATACTCCCAACTTATCTCTTTCCACATGGGCCTGCGTGATGTACCCCCTGTAATCCTACTGCTTTAGGAGTTATATAGTTTCTTCCTTTCCTCCTGTAGCTGAGCCCCACCTTCTATCGTCGTCCCCAGGGTCAGATCATCAATTACCCTCTGCTACCATTGAATATCAGTGTGTAGTTGGGTGCGTACGCCCTATTTATTAGCAATGCAATGTCCCCGCACCACTGCCTTGAGTGCCTCCCATTCCACCACGAGCAAAGATGCGGTGCCTGCATTTTTCAGCCAGTAGTTGTAGATCACCTCCCCCAGTGATGCTCGGTATGCCGGATCCAGGCGCCATGTTGGGACACTAGCAATGCGAGGTGACCATTGGTAAGTGCAAAGTAGAAGGTTATGATCAGAGTATGTCCTCGCTAAGTACTCCGCATCCATCATTCACTCAGCCAAAATATCAAAACAAAAAAATTGCATCCAGGTGCATGTCCAGTCCATGCAATCATGAGTGGAAGGAGTAGGCCCATGCCACTGAATTTCATGCCCACCAACAGTATACCAGCTCCAAGTGCCCGATCCACTCTCGAAAGGACCCTGCTATTTTATGCGCCGGGGATGCTGGCAGCAGGGGATAAGACCTGTCCAGTTGGGGAACTGCCACACAATTGAAATGTCAAAAAAGCATGCTGGTCAGTGTTTGGGGCATATATATTTAGCAGTGCAATGTCCTTCCCATCCAGTCGGCCCATGTTAAAATGTAGCGTCCCTCGGGGTCCACCAACACCTTATGCAATTAGAATGGTACTCCAGGTCCTATCCAAATCGTGGCACCTTGTGCAAACTCAGTGTAGGCAGTGTGGTAAAGTTGTCCCCTCCACCTCTTCCGGAGAGACCTGCCCTTGCTCTCCGTCAAATGGGTCTCTTGCAGGAATGCTATCTGCACCCCTCTAAGTTTTATGTATGCAAGAACATTATCACTGGATGGGGTGGGCCCCCACCCTAGCATGGGCGATTGGGCAGGGCCTTTCTATGTGTGCGTTCCAGCACATAGAACCAAGATGGGCCACCCGGGGCCACAATTTCCTGTAGCCAGTCCTCCAGAAAGCCAATCATGGATATACCCTCCACCTCCTCCTGCAGACCAACAATCCTGATATTGTTGTGACGTGCCTTCCCTTCCCGCTCATCACTTCTGGCCTCCAGCCGGCGAGTGTGAACCTCCAGATAGGTGAGGCGGTGATCCATGCTCACCGTCTCCAGCAACAGGGTCCATATGGAAGTCTCGAGGGTAGACAACCAAGCCGACATCTTCTTCAAACCCTCCCAGATAAGGTCTAGTTCCACAGCTACGGAGTTGATCTTACCCTCCCGCCTCTCCCCGGAGGTATTGATTGCCGCCAACAGCTTGTTGAACTTGTGATGAAATTGGGAGGCCATGCTGTTTATTGTGCCCTGCCTGATCCCCTCTTGGGGGGCGCCTGTCGAGGCATCGTTCTTTAGTCTCTGGGAGAAGCCCGTAGTGCAGTAGGAGGAAGGGTGGCAGTCCACCACAGGCAACAGTAATCAAAGTACAACCATATATAGCACTTCCACAGCGTCCCTGTTAATAGGTAAACCTGTAGGGATCAGTGCAGCCTTCATAGGGGGGTGTTTACCAGCAGGCACAGGCAGTTGCATCTCCCCCCACCTTGTGCTTTCCAAGCACTGTATCAAATCCAGCCCCACCACCTGTCTGCAGTCCAGGACCCAGCCGTACTCACATCTATGCGAGGTAGAGTAGAAAAGGTGTTCTCAGGCCAATCACCAACCCCTCCGATTGCACAGCCAGACCGAAAGCACCCTCTGTCGGGCGCATCCCAATGTCGGGCGAATGCAGGGGCTGAACGTGGCCAGGGAGTCACAAGGCAGCCAAGGAGCTCTTCCCTTACGCTGCCTACAGCATGGTAGTAAGCCATGGTGCGGGCTGTTATTGCATAGTATGGATTGTCATTGTATTGTATGGTTTGGCCTGTTAAAGTACAGTGTGGTACGTTGTGTTAGGATATGATATGGTATGTTATGGTCGGTTATTGTATGTTATATCATGGTCTATTATTATATAGTGTATTATGGTCGTAGTATGGTATGGTTAGGCAGGTGCTTATACCACAATTTGGTACACTTTTTAAAAATGTAACTTACATTGGCTTTTCGAAATTGAATAGGAAGGTGGCATTACACAGAATGCGACTAAAACGAGTATGGGTCACAAACAAACACAACCTTAGTGAATGCTGCAATATGTAACTTTTTAAGAATTTAATAAATTGATTTGTTAGCCTGCTCGAAAAGACAAGCCAGGGAGAAGCAGCTTTCTGGACAGCGAAGTTCTGAAAAATGTGAAAATAAGCAAACAATGAGTGAGGGGAGCAGCGGGCCTAATGCTAAAAAAATGAAGGGACAGAAAAGCAGCTGAAAGACGAGATGGAGCTGCATAGGAGTAAGTAAAAAGAACAATTCACACTCGCACAAAAAAAAGGAAGAGGTAAAGGGAGGAGGAGTTTGCGCTAAACAGGAATCACCATGGGAAGAAGAACACTGCCTTCTACGTGTAGTACTGTACCCCAAAGCACTCCGATACCTCCTCTTTACAAAAAACACTAAATTAAAATAACTGTGCGTGCGCTGCCCTATCACACAGACGATGATCAACTATAGAGGGTATTGGCCCATAATCAGTAAGGCTGGGCCAATATTATAAAGCTCACAACAACACACATGCCAATACTGATACTTAATCATACATCATTCCATGAGATCACACGTGACACTCAATGTGACCAAAGAAGGTTTCTTTGTTTATTATTTCATTTCATTAAGTTTAACCTTCAAATTGAAAACTCGATTTTTGAGGATTCCAATGGTTTACACAAAAACATTGAACAAATGTTTCATAAACCACACCTATTTTGACACATACATTACATATATTATACTTTAAACTTATTGGACAACACAAAACATGACATAAACAACAAATCCAACATTTTTAAGGTGAACAAGCTCAAGTTCCAAATTTTTCAAAAACTTGAACATAACAAAGGAAAAAAATTGAAAAGTGAAACCAAAAAGAAAAGGAAGCCCAAGTTGGTTGCAAATTTCTTTAAGAAAACAATTTTTCAACAACCTTGGTCTGGGCAGTGACCAAACAGTGTACTATTCTGGGTACCCAAATGACTTCAACAGTCTTTTCACAAAATTTCTTTACAAAATGAAAAGGAGGGTTAGCCTGATAGTGTACTTTCACACACTTGTACGGTCATATAGTGGTCAAATCACACAGACAGCAGAGCTGCGAAACACTGCTCCTACTGCCTAGCGACAGGTGGGAGGTGATGGGGGAGGGGCAGCGCGGCACAGGATAACTGAATTACGAGCAGGAAACACATGGACGGCTACCCCAAATCTCTCTGATACCTTCTTATTATAGTTGCTCGTTACAAAAAGACCAAATTAAATAAACTGAGCGCATGCTGCCCTATCACAAGGACAGCAGCCCTCTGAAACGCAGTTCCTGCTGGCTAGCATGGGCGGGAGGTGGTGGGGGGACCAGGAAACGCAGCGACAGCGGTAGGGTGTGGGGGGAATGGCACTGTGAGCCGAGGCAAAAGCAAAAATAGTGCGCTGAAACTACATAAATGCCCAGAAGTGAACTGATCATGTAACAGGGGCAGTCTCCAGGGCGGTAACAAAACAGCCAAAAGGTGGGACTAATTAAGCACGCTGACCAAACAACAGCAGGCGTTTATGAAGGGCAGGAACAGGAACGAATGGAAAAGATGAGAGGTGCTTCAAGCTACAGTCTAGATTATAGCATGCCTCGCAGAGCAGCGCATGTGCTGCCCAGGCTCGACCTAAAAAACACAGAGACTAACTGAAGCGGACCAATGAAAAGGGAAAAAATAAGAAGGACAATTAAGCCAACCAGTGTGATGAGTAATGGGCGGGCTAAAAGTCCCTTTTAAGAGTTTTTTTTTTTATAGAAACAATCATTGCAGGTCACAAGCTCCATTATTCAGGGAGTATGTTTCAAGCTCTATAGAGGGGTTTTGGCTAGGAGTAAAGGATTCACGCTCCTGGAAGACCCTACTTCTTACCCAAAATTTGCACACACATTTAGTGGCTTACATATGAAATGTTAGAACTGATGACAAAACAACATGATCCAACCAGGGACTTTTTAGGTAGCTATCTAAAAGTACGTAACCCCAGAAAGCATGAAGATTCACTGCCTGCAATGTCGACAAACTGATTCTCGCGTTACTTGTGTGTCTGAGAACACCACAAAACAAGCAATGGCAATGCAATAGGTCTCGCATTCACGAAATTCTCGAAAATGTGAGACCTATTGCATTGCAAATGGTTGTTTGCAAAAGCACCCCATGCCGCGCTTTCAGTTCGATGGCGGCTGTGCCTCTTTCCTTAGATGCTGCTCGTCTAAAGAAAGGGGCGTGGCTGCCATTAACGTGAAAGCGCGGCATGGGGCGCTTTTCCAAACAAAAGTTAAATTACAAAAATAGAAAAAAACCATGCGGCCGCGTTCGACACCGCAAAGTGGCCGCGAATAAACCAAAGGCGCAGCCACCACTATGGCGTGCCGTGCTATGAGAAAAAAAAAATTAAGCCTTACGAGAGAGCGTGGTGAAAAGCATTTAACAAAATAGTGCTTGGAGGCTGTAATTAAAGCCTACCAAGCACCAACACACGTTAACAGGGGGTGTCCTCATGGGAGGTTACAAATGAAGACAAGGAGGTAATGAGAAGGGACTAACAAGCCTATTAACGAATTAGAAGCCAGCATTCACCAAGGACAATGACACAAGCCAATGAAAAATATGGGTGGAGCTTCAAATCCATACCTGAATACAGCATGCCTCGCAGAGCAGCGCATGCGCTGCCCAGGCTCGACCTAAAAAGGAATGACCGCAGACGTAGGAGGGCATTCGCAGCCGAAGTACTCGGTCCCCTTTCCCCACAGACACTGTGTGCTCCATTCACCCTCTGCCTGCTCCACCCTCTCTCTGCCAGAGAACACGCTTACTTGCATTCTTCAACAGCCCTTCCAGTTCCGTTTTCTCTTTAATTTGTTTGCCCCGGCGTTTAATTCTGTTCAACACTGGCAGTTAATTTCCCCTAGTTCCCCTGCTCTCTCGCTATTTTTCTTTCTTAATGTTACAAATATTGTCAAAATAATACCGTAGTGTTGCTCTGGGTGCGTATGTTGTGTTTTCTCCAATGACGTGCCACCTCATTTCCTTCACACCATCGGATCTTTTCAGATACCTTCTTCCTCCCAGCCCTCTACATCCAGAGACCTTTCTCCCCCATCAAGGTCATTTTTCGTAAAGGCCACAAATGTCTTCCTGTATTGACTCCTCAACGTCCAGTCCCTCCACAGACAAGCCACAGAAATCTGTGATCTCCTCGACAGCACCACCCCTGACGTCGCCTTCCTAACCGAAACCTGGACAAACACTGCCACGGGACCCGACATCGCAATCGCCATTCCCAAAGGTTACAAGATCACACGGAAGGACCGTCCTAACCGCCCCGGAGGAGGCATCGCCATCGCCCACAAGTCCAACCTGTGCCTGAGCACCCACACCAACGGACCTACAAACCTGATGGAACACCTCCACTTCAAAATACAGGCCAACCCATCCACCACCTTCCGAGGCACCCTCATCTACAGACCCCCCGGGCCCCGCGCACCTTTCTACGAGTCCATCACTGACATCATCATCCCGCAAGCCATCACCTCAACCGACTACACCCAGCTGAGAGACCTCAACTTCCACCTCGACAACCTCCAAGACCCCAACTCCGCCTCTCTCCTGGACAACCTCCACAACATCGGACTCAAACAGATCGTACCAGAACCAACGCACTCAGCAGGACACACCCTCGACCCTATCTTCACAGCAGGAAACTCCATCGACTTCAGCCACACCTCCGAACTCCCATGGATGGACCATTGTTGCGTCCTCTTCACTTTCAAAACCATCATCACCTGCAAACGTCCTCACCAGCTCCAGCGCAGGAACTGGAACAAGATCCCCGACGACCAGCTCACCGCCTCCCTCAGCAGCTCCGCACCCACCGCTACAGACGACGACCCAACCACTGCCGCCCGAACCCTACACAACTGGATCACCGACTGCGCCAACACCATCGCCCCCCTCAAACAAACCTCCAAATCACATGCCAAGAAAGCCTGCTGGTTCTCCACCGAACTCCGAGAATCTAGGCGAACCTGCAGACGCCTCGAAAAGCTATGGAGGAACTCCAAAACAACAGCAGACTTCGAAAGCTTCAAAGCGGCCACCACAGCCCACCACAAACTCATCTGATACTCAAGGAAAAAAGCACTCCTGGACAGAATCTCCACCCACGCACACAACAGCAAGGAACTTTTTGGCATCATCAAAGAGTTCGCCCAACCTAACAGCGAGACTACTGACATTCCACCCTCCCAGGACCTCTGCGACAGACTTGGCACCTATTTTCATCTCAAAATCAAGACCATCTACAACTTCGATGACAACAACCCCCGCGCAGAACCCACACCCACCACCCCCTGCAACACAAAGCCGATACTTGACAGATGGACCACCCTCAGCATTAAAGACACCCAGAAGACCATGAAGTCAACCCACTCCAGGACCCCCACAGACCCCTGCCCCCACCACATCTACCACAGAACCGCAGACATCATCGCCCCCGTGCTCCAACGAATCATCAACCGCTCCTTCAAGACCGCCTCCTTCCCCGACAACTGGAAACACGCAGAGATCAACCCACTCCTGAAAAAACCCTCGGCAGACCCCACCGACCTCAAGAACTACAGACCGATCTCCCTACTCCCGTACCCGGCAAAAGTCATGGAAAAACCCGTCAACAGCCAACTCGCCCCCTTCATTGAAGAAAACAACATCCTCGACTCCTCCCAATCAGGCTTCAGGAAGAACCACAGTACCGAAACCACCCTTCTCGACAGACGACATCCGCTCCCTCCTTGACAGAGGTGAGCCTGTGGCCCTCATCCTCCTGGACCTCTCCGCGGCCTTCGACACGGTCTCTCATCGTACCCTAGCCTGCAGACTACACGACGCAGGACTCCGAAACAAGGACTGGATCCGCTCATTCCTTTCCGACAGGACGCAACGGGTCAGACTCCCCCCTTTCCTCTCGGGACCCACACCGACCACCTGCGGAGTCCCCCAAGGATCCTCCATCAGCCCAACCCTGTTCAACGTCTACATGGCCCCGCTTGCATCCATGGTCCGATCACACGGACTCAACATCGTTTCGTACGCTAACAACACCCAACTCATCCTCTCCCTATCCAACGAACCCAACATCTCCAAACACAACTTCCAAAAAGGAATGGAAGCAGTCGCCAGGTAGATGAGGAACAGCTGCCTACAACTTAACATGGAAAAAAACGAAGTACTCATCATGGGCCCACACCCAGATGCCTGGAGCCACACCTGGTGGCCCCCGTGCCCTCGGGAACCCACCCTCCCCCTGGACCACGCACGCAACCTCGGAATCATCCTGGACTCCGAACTCAAAATGGACCACCAGATCAATGCGGTAACCTCCTCCTGCTACCACTCCCTCCGCCTCCTCCGAAAAACCTTCAACTGGATTCCCCTCGAACACAGGAAAATAGTCACCCACGCCCTCATCAGCAGCAGACTGGACTACGGCAACGCACTCTACGCCGGGCTCAACAAGAACCTCACCCGCAAACTCCAGAACGCCGCTGCCAGACCGGTCCTCAACCTACCACGCCACTGCCACATCAGCCAACACTTACGGACACTGCTCTTGCTCCCCGTTGAGAAGAGAATCACTTTCTTTTTTTTAAAAATATTTTTATTTTCAGTTTATGAAATAAAAAACAACACGTAAACATTGGAAAAGGAGTCATTGATACATGAAATGCGATCCAGGTCAAATGGTGAGTTACATGAATGTGCGAAGGGACGTGTAGCAGATTCATCAAGGGGGAAAAAGCAAGCCACAATAAAAACATCGTTAAGGACGCATTCAGATAGTTCTGTTATAGTCACATCGTTCAGGTATGGACTCGGCATGGTTGCTGTTGGTTACCCAGTTCTGGCCTATTGCACGGAGGATCAGGACTTCCTCCTTCTGTGCCCAACTCCAGTTTGTAATATTTTATCCAGGGCTTCCATATTTTCCTGAATTTACGTGGACAGCCCCTTGCCTTAAAAACCACCCTCTCCGCTCCCATATACAGGTCCATATTAGTCTTCCATTCCGCTAGCGTGGGAAGTTGCTGGGCCCCCCCAGTATTTAGCTATATCTCTCTTGGCCACCACCAATCCTAAACTAGCCAGAAGGAGTCCGTGGCGCGGTAGATCAACCTCTGTGGGGATCCCTAATAGCAAGAATTTTGCATCCAACTCTAGCTGGGATTCTAATATGTTGCTTAGTTCCTCCCGGATCGTGTTCCAATAAGTGTAAATATGTCTGCATTCCCATAGGGTATGTATGTATGTACCGTGTTCCACATGGCATCTGAGACCGTTTGGGTCTTCCGCTTTTCCCATCTTGTATAGGCGTGCCCTGTCAAAGTAGGATCTATGCAGTATCTTGTATTGTATAAGGCGCAGCCTAATCGCTACTTCGCGCGGGTGCATGAGGGCCGCCTCCCAGTCTATATCTTCTAAGGGACCCGTGGTGCGTTCCCACTTAGCGCGCAGCGGTCCGAGGTTATCTGGGAAATTATTCAATTGTGTTTTATATGTCAGGGATATCGCCTGGGTCGGGATCTCTTCTTGCAAGAGCCGGCCTTCTAGTGGGGCATATTCTGGCAGCGTCGCGTCAACCAGCCCCTGAGCATGCCAGGCATGTTTAAGTCGAAGATATGCGTAAGCTTGGGAGTCATGGAGCTGGTATCTAGCCTGTAGAACTGCGAAAGAGGCTAGGGAGCCCCCTCCAATAGATCCCCTATTTTGGAGATACCTATGAGGTCCCAATTTCCAAATCCACTCAGTTTCCTGAGCTCGGTCAGTCTGGCGCCTTCCCACAGAGGGGTCTCTCGCGTAGGTTTTCCCTCCCATTTCATCTGTTTTTCTGCACCCTTCCACGCCGCTATTACCCGTTGGGTTGCTGGGAGGAGGCGTGTGGCCCCGGAACCCCCGTATATGTAGTGTATGTGAGTACGTACTTGGAATTGGAGCCTTTCCAGTCTGTATGTGGGATGGTCAGCGGGCGCATGATTCCATTCGTTGAGCACGATGAGGTGTGCCGCTCTGTCATAGGCTTTAACATCTGGTAGGGCCAGTCCACCATCGTACTGATTGCGCTGTAGAGTTCGCAAAGCTATGCGTGGGTGGGTCCCATCCCATAGCAAAAGACGCAACTCACTGTCTATGGCGGCGAAAATTCCATCTGGGATTTTGTGATATGTGTTTTGCAACACAGAGGAATTGGGGCAGGGTTACCATTTTGTACATGGCGGCTCTACCCATAATGGTTAAAGGGAGCGTCCTCCACCGTTTCACATCCCCCTGGAAATTTACCAATACTCGCCTAATATGGCGGTCCTCCGGGTCGATGGTGATATAGAGTCCCAGATAGAGAAACCCCACCGTAGATATCCTCAGACAACTCGGATATAGCTGGGGATCCACCTCGCCACTCACCGGATAAAGGATGGATTTAGTCCAGTTAATCTTGTATCCCGCATAAGAGCCGTAGTCTTCGAACACTTGTAGTATGTGGGGGAGTGTCTCCTCGGGTTGTGTGATATATAGCAATATGTCGTCCGCATATAGGGGTATGCGTTCTACATCTGAAAGGCATGAGTCATCGCGGAAACCCCCCAACCCCGGCCGGGTACGAACCACGCAAGCCAGCGGTTCCAGAATGAGAGCGAACAAGAGCGGAGACAGGGGACAGCCTTGTCGTGTACCACGTTGTATTGGCCAGCTATCCGAGAGTACCATTGACCCCAACCCTTGCCTCCGGGGCCTTATAGAGCAACGCCAGCCATGCTCGGAAGACGGGGCCAAAGCCCATCGCCTCCAAGGTATACCACATAAAGGGCCAGTGTATCGTGTCAAATGCTTTCTCTGCGTCAAGCGAGAGAAGCAAGTGGGGGCTATCCCGACCCTTAACCATGTCAATCCAGTTGGCAAGGTGCCTCAAGTTAAACCGGGGGGCGCGCTTTGGCATGAATCCCGACTGGTCCATATGGACCAGGGAGAGAATCACTTTTAGAAGCCGTTGCGCCAAAATGGTTGCCAAGATCTTCGTTTCAATATTAAGAAGGGATATGGGGCGATAGGACCCACAATCCTCTGGGGGCTTCCCCGCCTTGTGAATGACCACAACCGTGGCGAGCCGAAGGTCTCGAGGCAGGATCCCCTGATCCTTGGCCTCTCGGAACATTTTAAGGAGATGGGGCGCCAGCAACGCACTATTTAGTTTAAAACTTTCCCCCGGAAGGCCATTAGGCCCTGGAGTTTTACCCGGTTTCTGTCGGCCAATAGCTTCAGTCACTTCCGCTAATGTCAGGTCACCCTCTAGGCTATCTATTTCGTCCCGCGTTAAGGAGGGCAGCTCGATGCCCTCAAGGTATCGGCGTATCTGTGATTCGTCAGCCTGGGTGTGGGCTGTGTATAACGTTGTATAGTACCGTTCAAAGGCTCCAGCTATGGTCTCAGGGGTGGTTTGGGTGATCTCGTGTTCCTTGATGGACCGTACCCAGCGGGATTCTATTTCCTTCCGTCCCAGCCAAGCCAGCAGTTTTCCCGCCCTATCTCCCGTTTCATAGAGTTTATGTTGGATTGCCAATTGGTGTGTTCTTACTTCATTGGTCGCGAGGGCCAGGTACTCCCGTCTAGTTATTTCTAGTTGGCGTTGGGCGTGTTCAGGCATTGCAGTTGGATCATTACTCTCCAGGTCTAGGAGTTTACGTTCCAGTAGTTCAATCTCTTCGATCTCCTTTTTCTTCTTATGGGCAATAATATTTTGTGCCCTGTCGCGTAGAACCGCCTTGTAGGCTTCCCATAGTGTCACCGCAGACTTGACTGAGCCCTCATTCTCTCTAAAGTAGAGCTCGGAGTCTATCCGAAGTTCCTCAGCGATTGTCTCGTCTCGCAGTGTCCACGCTTTCAGCCTCCAGTGTGTTGTACGGGGGGACGCCCTCCCACCCACCTTCATTAACAGAGGAGAGTGGTCAGATATGCCCCTGGCCAGGTACTCAATGGTGTCAACCTGTTGCACTTCCCCAGCTGGGGCAAAAAGATAGTCAAGGCGTGAGAATACTCTGTGGGCCCCGGAGAAGTAGGAATAAGCCCTCCGGTGTGGGTGCTGTCTCCGCCATAGGTCAGATAATCCCAGTGTGTCTAGGAATCGGGCCAGGGGTGTGGTCTCGGGGCCTCCCGCTCGGGTTCATGTGCGATCCAACACGGGATCGATTACATCGTTGAAATCCCCTCCCAGTATATGTGTTGCAGGGCCAGATTGTAGAAGGAGCGTGATTATGCCGTCTAGTGTTCGTTGCTGCAAGCGAGGGGGTGCATAGACGCTCATAAGAAGGAACGTTCCATTCCTCCAGACCCCTCTCACTGCCACATATGTCCCTTCAGTGTCCACCCATTGTTGTGTGACGTGAAAGAGGGGGGACTTTTTGATGAGGATAGCTACTCCCCGTGAACCCCTGGTGAACCCCACATGGGCTAAAGTGGTGTATTGACCCCGTCCTAAAAAGGCGCAGCTCTCTCCCAGTAAATGTGTTTCTTGTAGAAATACAACGTCAGGTTTATGCCTTTTAAGAAATCGAGAGACTAGACCTCGCTTAACTTTGTCGCCTAGTCCATTGACATTCCATGTAATTGTGGTATAACTATCATCTGCCATCGTGATTTATCCCATGGGTCAGTCCCAGTCCGACCCCGTAGTGATGTTCTGCCCAACCCCCCAAATCCTCCCGCAGCGCAACATTCAAAGCACGACCTTGGGTTAAAAGATCTCCATTTCCATTTAACATTCCCAAAATAATACACAATTCTTTAATTTGGCCACCCCCCACCCTACGCTCGCGAGAACACCCCACCGCCCCCAACTCGTCAACATGACAACTGTGGTACGGGTGATCTGTTAAGAGGTCTGTCGTCCACCCTCCCACGCAATTTAACTAAACAATAATATTACAATAAGCTCACTCGGAGCACTTTCCCCGTTCAATTTTCCAGTCACTAAGCGTGTGGTGAACCTCGGGAAAGTCTTACTGTTTGTTGGGGGGCCAGCCGGCCTCGTTTCTCAGTCCCCATCGCCATTGCCGGAGGGTTGGAGGTTCGGCATGTCTGGGGCCGGAGGGTCTTGATCTGTTGTTTCCAATCGCAAGATATTTTGCAGCAGTGGGTGGTTAGTTGACCCCGCCTCGGAGTCCTCGCCCTCGGAGTTTTCAGTGTGGCCGGTATCGTCGGATCTGGCCACGGCGTGCAGGGAACGTGATCGTACTGTGTCATCTCCCGACTCTGATTGGGGTATTTCTGTGTCCCTGGATCTCAATACTCGTCCCGGAGTACCCCCCGCCGAGCTGCATGTCCTCATCCCTCGTCGCTTTTCCTTGAATCTATCCTGGGACGTGCCCCCTCGTTTCGCGGGAACCGGAGTGGAGTCTTTCTGAGTCCCCCGTTGGAGTAGCGGACGCTCCTCAATCCAGGACCAGGCTTCGTCAGGTGTTTGGAAAAACATGGAGGAGCCTTGAAACAGAACCTTCAGTTTAGCTGGGAAGAGCAGCATATATTGGAGCCCCATTGCACGCAATTGCACCTTAACTTGGTCGAAGGTCCGCCTCTGCTTCTGCACGTCCCGGGAGTAATCTGGGAAGACCATCACCCGGGAGTTCTCGTATCGGACTTCACTCTTTTTCCGGATTTCGCACAATATTAAGTCCCTATCGTGGAAGTTCAGAAAGCGTGCTATGAGGGGGCGAGGTGGGGCTCCCGGCGGTGGTGCAAAATTCGGCATCCTGTGTGCTCGTTCTATTACGAAGCAAGTCGAGAATGGTGCCTGCGGTAGGGTATTTTTCAGAAAGGTCAGTAGGAATTGCCCGGGATCGGATCCCTCCACTTTTTCCGGAAGTCCAACAAATCTAAGATTGTTCCTTCTGGCCCTGTTTTCCGCATCGTCGACTCTCCATGCCATCTCCGCCATAGATGTTAAGAGCCCGGATACATCTTTCCGTGTGGTATGGGAGGCATCTTCAAGCTCCGAGATACGATGTTCGGTTTCGGTCACTCGGTCTGAGAGTTTATGGAGATCATGGCGTAGTAACGTGACCTCCGATCGCACCTCTGCCACTTTCCCCTCCAGACTCTCTCTGGACTCACGAATGGCTTGCAGGATAGCGGAGGTGTCTGAGGGAGGAACAAGTCCACCCTCTGCTCCCAGCGGGCCCGGGATCACTTTGGCGTAGCGGTCCATCTTACCCTGCCTAGACTGCTTGGGGTCCTTTTCTTTGGCCATCATAAGCTCCTACTCAGGGGTGCACCCTCCTGGGAGCGGGCTCCCGATCTTGACCACCAGCAGGATCCGACTTGTTGCCTCCCCTGTCGATCTTCCACTGCTCCAGTGGCGGTCCCGGTAACTCAAGTTATGGGATAGTGGGACCACGGTCGCCTCTCCAGTGCCCAGAGGTATCAAGGGCGGTCCCGCCGCGTCACATGCGGCAGGAGGCGTAGTACAGGATTGACCCACTTCTGCTTCTGGTATGAGTCTGGTAAGAAAGGCAGGAGATTGCAGGTGTCAAGCGGGGGGAACGTCCGGACTCCGGCGGCGGCCGCCCTCACCAACGTCAGCCGGGCCCACGACTGCCGGCGTTCATCACCGGTTCCTACCCCTTCTAGTTCTCTCCTCTCGGAGGGAAGGACTGCACTCCACGGGAGACTGCGCGTCGATCTTCGCGCCGAGGGAATCTCCACCGGGAAGCCAAGGGACTCTGATGTAGTGAAGGTAAGAGACCCCCACCGCCCGTATCCGGTGCACTTCGGGGGCGCCGGTCCGCAGAAGCCCGGAGCCCGGTCTCCAGGGAGTGTCACTCTCAGGTGAGCGAGCGCAGCATCAACAATCCACCGAAGACGGGCATGTCCCGCTACGTACAGATCCCAGGACGGGGATCCCTCACAAATCCCTCTTCACAAGGATCAGTCCACACTCAGGGCACCGCACACGAGCCCGGCCACCGGAGCGCCGGCTCGCTACATCCACCGCTTACAGTAAGGACCCCTTGGACCTGCTCGGAGGTGACAGTTCTCCAGTAGGAGGGGTGGGGGGGGGGGGAACCGGCAGTCCCCGATCTTTCCTACCCCCAGGCTCTGGCTGCACAGGCGAAGGATGTGGTAACTGAGTCCCCCGTCTCACTCCCTCTCCTCCCGCGGTGCTGGGCGGGCGACGGGCACTATCCCGCCGTTTCAGGCGCAGAGTTGTTGCCCCTTCCGCCGCCGGGGAGGGATTCACTGGCCGTCAGGCAGCCGCACCTCCCGCCGCTGCCGACCGCTCACCGTTCTCGGGCTCTGCCCTGGGGGTCCGCTCGGCGCTGCTTCTCTTCCTGGTCCCGGAGATCACCAACGCGGGTCAGCCGCCATCTTGAGCGCGGGCGCGCGCCGATCCGGACCTCCGGAAAAAGTCAAATTCCGGATTCCGCACAGTGCCCTCCGATCCACCGGGTCTGCCGCTTTCCTCCCGGGGACTTCTGTCGCCGCTTTTCCAGGGTGTCAGCGATGGAGGACCAGGATTTTTAAGAGGATCGTCTCCGAGGCCAGCGGAGCTCTCGGTTTCCCCAGCTACTCCACCATGACGCTGGCCACGCCCCCCGAGAATCACTTTTAAGCTCCCCACCCATGCCCACAAAGCCCGCCACAACACCGGACCAACCTACATGAACCACAGCCTCTCGTTCCACACACCCCAAAGATCCCTCCGCTCGGCCCAGCTCTCTCTGGCGACGGAACCCCACATCAAGAAGACCAGAACAGGAGGACGCTCCTTCTCCTTCCTCGCGGCCAAGGCATGGAACACCCTCCCTCTTCACCTCCGACAGACACCCTCACTCACCAAGTTCCTGAAGCGACTCAAAGCCTGGCTCTTCGCCGATGCACACTAACACCCTGGAGACGCACGCCCCCCCCCCCAGCGCCTAGAGACCCTCTTGGGTGAGTAGTGCGCTTTACAAACTTCCGATTGATTGCATTCATTTTATTTATTTGATTCGTAGGACAGACTCAAAACTGTGCAGCACCAGAACGCTTTGTAAGAAAAAAAATATATGATTAACAGAGAAAGGGAATATGCAATACAATACATTTAGGATGGACGTAGTACTTTGAGGGACATTCAAGGCTTAATCAAACCATTTATAAAACTGCAAACTAAATAAAATATAAATGCTGCATGAACAAGTTCGTTTATACATCATTTTTTAACACAACTAGCGGAGATGGATCCAGTCCTGTGAAGCTGCTACTCCACTGAAAGATTACAGCAGAGACGAGTTATTTCCAAATTTAAGGAACCCTTAGCCTCCTTACGTTTCACAAACTACTGGCGCCACAGTTAATTTTCTGTTTTAAATTAACTTGTGCCCAGTGGATACATTTTTTTAAGTGCCATTTTTAAACTGAATTCCCGCCTCCGATGACAGCCATGGAGGTTTTTCAGTTCGGGGGCTGTGGCTAGGCAGATTAGCCGCTGCGAGCGGGCTGCGTGCAACATGAAACATGGCTTTAAGGGGGGCTGATGCGGAAAAAGAAGTAGGTTTATTCAATAGATCACCACAGCTGTGCCAACTGACAGGAACTCTGCCAATGGGATAGAGGGTTTAAGTCTCCTAAGGAGATGAAGATGAAAGTTTGCAGACTAGAGAGAGGTTCATTCAACGCTGGAGGTCTAGCAAGCAACTAAGGGTGTGTGGCCATCTTGGAAGGAGTTTCTTCTACGGATGGGCTTTTTATTCATAACTGGATTATTGTATAGTCGATTTTGGGTAGTCTTTGTGTTGCCTCAATCAGTGTGTATCACTATTCGCAAGCCCCTACTGTGATGTAATGCGCGTTTTGTTGTGAGTATTCAATGATACAATTTTGAGAGGCTAATTGTGACCAGGGAGCGGGCAGGATAATGTGAAGCTCCACTCATTACTTCATTCTTCAATTTCACTTTATTAGTGCAATGCAAGTAGATTCCAAGTAACACACCCCATCTGGAGCTATAGGTCTGATCAGTTCAGGGAATGTATTTTGTCCCCCAACTAAACACAAAATAACTCCCCTTAACTTCAACTATGACTATATATGCACAAAATTTACAGTTTCACTACAACTGTATGTCAAAAATAGAATTTATTATTCACAATTCTTCATAATGCCCTCTTAATATTTAGAGGAGTAGCTCCTTAGGTTGGAATCTACCAGAAAGCACAGCTCTCTGATTGCAAAGACAATTTGGGGACATGCTGAAAGCTTCCCCAGGAATGCATTCCACCCATTGCTTACCATTAGCTCTCTGTTTTGTAATTCACTGTATTGCTTTCTATATGCTGGCTTTATTTGTTTTATACCATCCAGCACGTCTTTGTCCCACCTGTGGTGCATAGCCTGTTTACCACCTCTCTGTCTGGCTTCTTGTAATCTTCCACAAGTGCTTGCTTTCTGGGCACTCTTTTTTCTTTTTAGTGAGGCACTCCACAAGAGTACATGTGTTTTTATGGTCTCCCTTCTATGCTAGTTGAGGAAGCAGTAAACATGCTGTATTTCTTTGAAAAGGTTTCCTGGCTCCTAGCTTTCTGCTAGACTGATTCTACTTATCTCTGCAACTACCAATTCATCAATCTTCCATGCCTGCGTTGAACAATGTTCTGTCTATGAGCTTGTTTATTTTGGTCAATGTTGTTTATAGCATAATTTAAACAATCCTCTTCCTCATGGCCATTCCATAGAAGCTGGAAGTAGTGGAGTGGGGGGTGGGAGGGCTGAAGCACCCCCAAAATAACCAAGCTGGAGTTCAGAAGTGAATGAGCAATAAACAAGACTTTAAAATGTGTTTTTATATTGTCACATTTGTGGTGTATTCAAAGATAGAGGTAAAATCCTAGGCTCCGTCTTCTAAAGGGGGTTGGTGTTTACTTTTCTTTCTCTGACTGCGAAGTGAGAGGATTTATGTGACAATCTTGCTGGGTACTGGGGGTGTGAAAGGAAAGGCTATAGGGTGTTATTTGTTTCTAGCACAAAACACAATTTAAATGCCAGTAAATGAACTGTACAAACATTTCATAATATACCAGAATTAGGAAGGCACAAATGAAGCACATTTCTTGCAATTCTGAAGTATGGTGAAAATAAATATTTTAATATGATCAAAACAAATCAATACACAAGGTGATGCCGATTTCCCCACCTTATCGTTTGTGCCCTGTTTAGTTTTATCAGTAAAACTGTATGTCTATGCAAATGTAATGGTCATTTCAACTGAAAATGTGTTGTATGTATTGGCCGTGTGCTACCACACAGTGCATTCTCCACTCTACCCCACTCCATTCCACGCCAGTCGATGTCACTCTGCTCTATGCCCATCCACTCCACGCCACTCTCCTCTACTTCACCAGCGTTTAGCCAAACTTAACAGCAGCCACGCTGGTGTACAACATGGCTAAAACACATTGGCAAAGCCAATAGGTCTCGCATGGGTGAGACCCCTTGGATTTGCCAATGCTTGTTTTGAAATACTAGTGCTCCAGTCATCAATGCAGTAACACTCCCAGCATTCATCCTGTGCAGTGTATCAAGTGCATTCCACACCAAGGGACAAAACATCATCACGGTGCATATATAGAACACTGTGAAACAACAGATTTCTCCTCAACAAGGTAGGCAAAAAGGAGTACAACATCTAGTTAGTAAAACATATTGGCAGAAGAGTATTTTGGGGGCTTACAAAATGGCACCCATGCCCTAATCCTCTCTAGATAGTGCTTGATATTGATCAATGAAAATACTATTGTGTCTGGTTCATACAATGCTGGGCTGAGATTCATAGGCTCTCCATTTAGCTTCCAACATCTCCCAGCAGAAGTCGAGGACCATGAGCCATAAAATGACCATTGACGCCCCTCAGTTCACCAGTCAATATCCTGAAGTAGGTTGTCCATTTTCACAGCTAATGTCCGCTGGTCAGGAGTTAAATGAGCCAGTACAGGATCCTGTTCTAGAAGCACAAGTGTGCTGGCAGACCCTTTATCCAAACAATGAAAACCAGCAGAGCTGCGGCTTCTATGTAGAAGGGGAGGCAGAAAAAAACCTGATAAAAGGAGATTAAATTCTTGTGTAAAATCTTTCTCAGAAGCCAGGCAGCTTTCTTAGCTGAAGAAAGCTGCAGCTTTGGGATGCTCAGCAAGGGCACTCTTCAATAGTAAGATCTGCTGTACAAAATAAATTGATCTTGAACCTGTATCACCTGCACCCAGTGGAGAAAACTATTCTTGCACCATGAACAGTCCTAATTCTCAAAATTCCCACACTGTTGACATCTCACTGTGAAACTAATCACAAGTCACACAGGATGCCTTCAGAGTGGTCCGGTGAATTGACGTGTTCAAACTGCCCAAAACGTTGTGGCCGTTTTGAGTTCAGAGGTTAATAAAAGTAAAGCAACAAGCACTAGGAGAGGGCAAAATGTTTTTGTTGGAGGGCTGTTTGGACTACAGGGTTATATCCTTATGTGGCACAGGTTCATTTTGATGCAGTTCGGCATCCTCTGAATTCCTTTATAGACCGGCTTTTGGTGTTGAAGGGATGTTGGAGTGAATGCATGGACAGTTCGCTCATAACTGTGAAAGGGGGGGCGGGCCATGTATGATTTTTTTCGGCCTGCTCTTTGGTTTTCCCCATGTGAATTCGTCAATCTGCGAATTTTCTGCCTCTTTCTATAGGTGCCTTACTTTGGAGTCCCACTAGCACTAGACCTATCCTCTTCTTTACTTCCTCTCAGTCATGGCTGACTCCCCCTCAAGAGGTAGCTGAAAAGCGGATGCTGCCAAGACACCAAGGAAATGGCCACTGCACTAAAGAAAGAAAGAAGTTGAAGAGCTAGAGTTCTTTAAAGTCTGTAGTGCAGCCCAACAACTTATTAGTGCGCAGCAGTATAAGGAATATGTACAGGCACTACAAGGATATGAACTCTATAGGAACACTTTTGCTGGACTCCTGGCTTGCGCAGTTCCACGGAGCTGCAATACCGGTCTCTACTTTGCACATGTAGACTGAGGAGTAAATGATCTTGCAATCCTCTTTCCCTCAAGAGATTCTGGAAGAGGGTGACTGTCCCATTATTTCTTCCCCACATACCTCGAAGCAGGAAATCCCCAGCAGCCGAACTGTGTGTATGGCCTGCCTTTGCCAGATTACATCGGTACACATGTCTCTTCTGGGTGTCTCTCTCGCTCTCTTTGACAGGGTTGCACCAGCAGAGGTCATCTTGGATTACTCCAACTACTTTGACTTTCCGGTCCATGAGGATAATCCACAGAATAACGGTCTGGCTGATCCAGGTAATGGCTTTGTCATCCCTTTTGGTATCCAATTCCTTTTTGGATTCCATGAGCACCAAGTGTAAGGTCTAAGACCATAAACAAGCGCCATCAGATGTGGATTCCATCCACATACTTCTGCCACTGGTACTAGCTGCTGCACCAAGAAACCAGGTTCCAACCCACCCAGCACCAGAGACTCTGTAATTTGGCAAAGAGGCCTTTATAAACTGTTCTGTCTCTAATACAGGTGCAAAGTAAACACAAGACCTTAATTAGGCGCAGAGCAGTGAAGTTAGGCGAGGAGCGGTTAAGTTAGGAATGTCGGAAAGTTAGGAATGTACAAACAAACATGTATGGCCCAACAAACTAAAAACATGTTACAGAAAAGGCTACAAAAAACTGATCCATTAGTTGTGGCAAGAGAACACGTTAAAGCTAAAAGGATTCTCTTGGTGGGGAATTTCTTTGACCTACAGCAAGCACTCAGATCTAGAAGTATGGGATTTTCAGAAAATACCAAGTGTTATCAGCTGGGTAACGTTTAAATTAGAGATAACCTGAGGTGAGTAGTAAAAGTGACAGTTGAACACTACACTACCTTTCCAAAACAAAAACTGGCAAAACCAATAGGTCTCACATTTGGGATCTATTGGCTTTGTCAATGGTTTTTAGCTGTGCAGCATTGCTAAATTAAAAAACAAAAAGCCTATTCCATACTTTTGTAGGTACGCCCCTCAAAAATGACACAGGCGCTTTTTTTTTTATTTGCCCATCCAACTCACAGCGCAGAGAGGGGTTAGAGAAGTACACTAGGGAGATAGGTTGAATACACATGCACTCTTGTAGAGTGCTTAATCAAAAAGAATTATGTAGCGCTTGAAAAAACGAGCAGTGTATGGACACAGTAATGTGTACATGCTCCAGGGGAGGGACAAATACAAGAAGAGAGAGGAAAGCCCTCACACCTTAACGAATATGAAGCAAACAAATGAAAGTGACAGTGAAGCCAACCAATGGGCAGGCTCCAAGTCCACTGTAAGCCAACAATACATCTATCAACAGACAGGGCATGCGTTGTCTAATTGGCAAGACCTAAAGATCAGGGTTGAGAGGCCTTAGCACACTAAAATGGTTAAATACATGTTGACTAGAAAAAGGAGTCTTTTTGACAACTAGTTCCTATCTCCTATAAGCGTGAAGAGGTTATACTATCGAGTACAAGGCTTTGCTTTCCAGACATCTCACTGGCATTAGGAATGAACTCCTGGTTTCTCCTCCGATAGGAATAGACCACGACATGTTAAGGAAATCACTCAGAATACATCTTTCTCCTTTACTCTATTTAGGGATAGCCCATATTTTCAGTCAAATCACATGCTACAAAAACTTGTTACAGATACATTAATAGGAATCCAAAGTAAAGTTGTCATTTGACAGAGGAATCAGAGTGAAAAGCTCCAAGTTCATTTGAAGGGTGGAGGTGGAAGAAGATAAGCATCCCACATGGCAGGTCCGCAAACCTGTCCATTGTAGCGAAGCCAGTGGAAACCACATGCTATCAGAACTCGATGAAATGCACATACACCATCGCAGGACCAAACAACATCAGTGGGAGAACCATCCGGAATGCTGTTATATGCACTACATCGCAATGACAAAGCCACCGGCACAACAAACACCCCTCATCTTTGCATACATGCACGGGTTAGTGGTAAGCTGCAAGACAGTGTCCTCTACCCTGTAATGGTGATAACCCAAATCCCTCAGTAATCAGTAAGTGGGACAAGGCGTGCATTGAAACAGAGAGTAAACCGCTACTAATGAAACCCAACACACACTAGACCAACAGTGACCTTCACTATTAGACAGCGCAACAAAATTAATGATACAAGCACACAGAAACGGGTTGAGGGATAAAGTAATGGGATCTAATGTTCCCCATCCCATCTCCCCCAAGGGAGCATCTTCATGTGGGCGAACCCATTCCATTGGCTACTAACAATCAAACACCGCTGGGGGTTCCTTGAAACTGAATATTGTGCTACACAACCTTGTATAATAAGAAAACATAACACTATACATTAACAGAAATTATTTTCAAATGGTACAAAGAGAAAGCAGAAAGGAAGGGAGCAGAGTCAAGAGAGGATATGGAGGGAAAAACACAGTTTCTCACCAAAGCAAGCCGCCAACCTCTTCTGACTGGAAAGCAGCTGAGAATGTTGGTACAGCTCAAACGTGATTCTTTTGAAACAAACTGGGCTGGCCCTATACTGCATAAAGCTGTTAGAAGCTAGAACCCTGTACCACCACAAGAGCTCACATACACAGAGTGGCATGGCAACTTCGCTGTATTCTTTGCTATACTTAGGCAGCTTTTCAGGTGACAATGCAAACACTGGATGAAGAACAGGCAGAAAGCAAGTAAAGCCTGAAAGACGAGATTCATGGACTGTCTCTTCACACCTTTCACAATGACAAGTACATTGACATGACCTTTAAAATACACAAAAGAACGTCAACTAGTTCAAAACCTTATGTGTATATCAGTCGACTAGACCGCACACCTGCAACAATTTCAGTCCTAAAAAAACACTGAATTCCCATCCCCAGAAAGACAGAGTTTGGAGTCCTGCATAGGACTGTCAGGCATCCGCTCCAAAGCAGACCTGGGCAGAAAGAGAAGCAGCTGAGTCAAAAAGTAATATGTACAATGTTTATCTGATCAGAAAGAGGGTGGGAAGTTTTGGATTTGAGGGGGAAGTGTGTTCCAAAACCACCGAGGAACACCCATGTTCTATCGCCACAAATCTTCATGGTGGCGCCTTAAAAAGTTTAGACTCACCTAATGTAGAAGCTACTCATGACTGGTGTTATTCTATGCTGAATACAAATAGGCACATTGCCAGTCCACCATTTAAAATTATGGCAAAGTAGATTACAAATTAACTTGCCTTATTAGACAACCGATGCAGTAATATTGGCAGAGGTTGAATGGTCAGGTGATTGCCTTGATGCATTCTATGCCGCCAGAATGCGATGATGATGTGGCAAAATTAGTATACTGAAAAGCCAGCATACGTGGCATTTGCATGATCCTGTTTCGAAAGGAGCAGTGATCCGGCAATGGACGAATTGGGTTCTTATGGCATGACAAGCAACAGTTGTGGTATGGTTAGAAAAAAGCGTTGTCTGCTTGTGCAGATGAGAAAACTGAACTCTGCCCAACTGATGTGTGAAATCTTTCACAGGACATCAACTCGTAAGGCTCAAGACTGTTTAGCTTGCTGTCCATTATGTACTCAAATTCTATCTACAGTTCTTTACCAAACCTTTGGCTTTGAAGGTTCACCAAGGCCATTGCTCAACTTACACTTCCCGTGCTCAGAAAAACAGGATTTGGAGGGATCTACTGCAAACATACGCAATAAATGTGGAATTATACTAAATACAGCTTTTCACAAATAATAAAATTAATATAAATATAGATACAATGAGCAAAAAGGAAATATGAATGAATACAACTGAAAATGTAACAAACACCACCCTAAAATAATGAACCCTGTCGATAATACGTCCCCTTCTCTCTCCTGTCTCTCCCACATTTTAATAAAACCCTGCATTCCACAAGAAGTGGTTACAATATAAATGCTTAGAACAATTTTATATCTAACCACGTATCAAGCTGCCTTTTCGAGTTGTCACAGTACAGCATTTCTAAGAAATGCTCATAAATAAAGACTTACATTGGCATCTTCATTGGGTCTCCATTTGATCAAGCCAACAAACAAAAATATGTATTGCCAACCATAAGCGTATGGACTAAAAGAATTAGGAGCAACTGGTGAGTTTAACGAGCACGGATCCCCACCACAGTGGCAGCCTGGAGCCTTGAGTAGATAAGCAAGTTACTCCCCTTGGGTATTTAACTCTCCTGCAGCAGAGACGTCAAGGATTCAAGGCCTAGTCTAACTCAATACAGCGTGTCACAGTAAATCACAGGCACTAAACTGAGACAATGAGAACACAATGTAGCAATATTGCTATGATATATATGACCCTCTGCTTCAGTGGTCTCTGGTTTGAATACTGACGTCAATAGGATGAAGACCCAGCTGTACAGTTTACAGTTTAAAAATAGGAAACCCCTAGCCCTAAAAAACCACCATCCAAATAATAAGAGTCCCATCCAGGTAAGGGCAATGGTACTGCTTTGAGATTGCCAAGAGTCTCTGTGTGCAAATCAATGGGAAGGGATTTCAGCAACCAGTATCCAGACAAGGGCACTCTGCATGTTTTTCCAAGGCCAGTTAAGGTCTCAACTGGTCTCCAGCTTTTGCGGTGAGAAGAAACCGTGGTCAACAG
The DNA here is from genome assembly GCA_963921515.1 of Calotriton arnoldi. Lineage (NCBI taxonomy): Eukaryota > Metazoa > Chordata > Amphibia > Caudata > Salamandridae > Calotriton > Calotriton arnoldi. Next base: position 2,504,047 of record CAWUFW010000702.1, read on the forward strand.
TTGGTGCAAAATAAGTAGTTGGTCAACATCTACTGATTTCTCCCATGGATACCCATCTTTAAGGGCATGTATCTCAAAAACTACTGGGCGCAGACTAAATCATCTAGTGTTGAAGGTAGGCCTACGCCACTAAGGGCATCTCTGGACCGCAAGGCTTCAACAGTTAACAGTAGGAGGTGGCCTTCATGATTAGGGACCAATCTCACCTGAAAATGCTATAATCTCCAGAACAATAAAGGCTGGAGATTATTCAAACCGTTCCAGGATGCCCAGTTTCAACGGAGATCTACCCCCTGCCCGGGGATTGAAGGCTCCTCCAATTCTGTCTAGGACTGGTAGGAGCAGCTGGGGCACAGAATGAGTATGGCCCGATTTGTGGGGACGGGGGTTGGAAGAAGGTGTTGAATTGGTGAAGGAGTAGGTTCACTAGTGATATCGCTGGACACTGACTGTCATTAAACAACACAGACCATGCTTGTTTGTGATCTATGTATTTTATTCATCTTTATATAGGGATCGTGTGCATCTAGGCCGTCTCGGTTACTTGAAAACCCCATAGTTAAGTCTTTCAGTCACCTGGGCATAGTCAGACCCTACAGGTCCAATCTTCACAGGGCCGTCCTGTTCCTTCTTCTGGAGGGCGGTGCACAAGGGACTTCAGGAATTGCTTCTTGTGCTTAACCCAAGATATAGTAACTGCCAGCATAGGTTCATTTACTATCAATGTGCCTTCCTAAAAGTGAAGTAAATGGAATCCTTGGTGCCCAATTGATGTAAGAGATGCTGGCTCTAAGCCACTATTGATCCTCCTTTGGCACCCAAAGCAAGAAGCCTGAGCCAACCAAAGGTGTGTTGCTTCTTTCAAAATTCATAGTCTTCTCCGAGTTAATGAGAAGCGTGTCTTCCTTCTTTGTGTCCAGTGTTTGGGGGCTTCTGGGGTAGGAAGTTCAAGGTCAGAGCAGTTGGAACTGGTCAGAGTGTTTTGTTGATCCAGGCCTGACAAGGTTGAATAGAAAGCCCCCGTTGCTACGCAGCAGCCAGCAAACCTACCATAAGACTAGTTGGGGGGCGTGGGTCCAGAGAAGGGCAGGCCATTGGTGGTTGAGAGGAATCCTTGGCTCTGTGTGAAACTTGGGATTTTTAATTTTTTTTAAAAACTGTTTTTGATGGGTTACTTTAGCAAAAAACCGAGGAACTGTCAACATTGCTGCGTAAGTCTTAAGTATTTATGACTTATAATCTTTCTTTTAATTAACATCAGGAGGAACCAAATCTTTTGAATCATGATAGAACAGCAGTAATCGCACTAGATGATGCCTTCTGTTTTATCTTAATGCCATTTCATTTAGTCTTACTGGCAGTAGTGTTTCAGAGGACCATGGCAAAACTTTTTAAATAGTAGAGTGGAGCCCATATTTCATGTGAACATCTTGAATTAAAGGGCATCATAGAGGAAACATAACAGAAGGTGCAGAATGTTTTGCAGCCGTTACATGAAAGAGAAATAATTTTGCGGAAGTAAAAAATGAAAGGTTTTATTTCTTCCACGGATTACGTAGGACATGTAGTAAAACACGGAGCTGAAAATATGAAGAAGGATTAAGTGGATATCATCTTTCTAAAGGAAGGTAGAGGATATTGTAACCAAAATACAATCTGATCTGTTTACAAAACTATTGTCCCATTGAAGTTAATAAAAGAAATTCTACACCCAAGGAAACAATATTTTTGTATTCCATATTTAGGAAATTATATTTCTGTCAGATGTCAACTGTTTATAGTCAATGTGGTGCCTCAGTGTCTTCACCACATTGAGAATGGCTAGACATCCTCTGCTGTCATGAATCTGGCGGAGACAAAAGCATTGAAGAAGTCCTTACCTTCCGGAAGGCTGCACTTGACGTGTACTATCTCGACAAACAGTAGGGTAGAATTTCTACACGTTCATAGTTACCCTGCAACAACACCCCTCTATGGTGTCGCTGCAGGGGTGAAGGGAAGGACACCAGTGCACAAGAGAGGTCCTACCTTTGAGTTAAGTGCGACTGTAAGGTCGGCTCACTCTCGTCTCCTAAGAAGCATTAAGAGGCCTGTTCAGGGATTTATACCCAATTACCAGAGAGTGGAACATCTGTATGTATGCAGGGGTGTGTGCATGCCAATTCAATAACACTACAAATTATAAATCACAACTGGATTCATAGAAAATTGATAGGTATCTTTCTGGTCCTGATGACGTTAGACAGACCCAGGAGGCAAAAACACAGCCATAACATGTCAACACTAATTAGCTGCCTACATCCTCTTAGTACATTTTGTACCTCTTTTTAATCACAACAGAGGAACCCATTAATACCTATATACCAGATATGTTTCTTTGCCTAGGTATTTTTATTCAAATTTTATCCCTAGCAATATGAAGAGTTCCCTCAGGAATATTGAGCCCATCCAGATGTACTATTGTTCTGGATGAGGGACTCTATGATGAAGCGTGCCACAGATGATCGGTGGGTAAGGGTCCTTTCAAAAACCCTTGCGAGGTGGTGTTGCTGGGTAACCACATACGTGTAGGCCAGTGTTTAGTATATAATTAAGCTGCAGTTTTTTATGCTTATGGTTTCATTAAGAGCTCAAACTCAATACATTATTAACTTTTGGAAATCTTTGTCTATGGGGCTTAAGAAACACAACTTTTAGATCCTTTTCAAACCGGTTGTGACAAGAGCGTCATCCCCCACGATGTTTGGAGGAGGCGCAGTTCTGTTTTTATGTAGCAAGAACTTAACACTAGAATTCATTTAAAAAGGAAATATATTCATGCCCCAGTGTTCTCCTTCCAGTGCCACTAGACATGCCAATATGGACTAGGCTTGATTTTCTAGGATGTACCTGTTCATGATTACTTTGTACACTACGCAATCAAACGTATCATTACACAACTTGTGTGACAAGCACACAGAGGAGAGGGTAGGTTCGGATTTGAATTGGCCAACATGATTGTTGCCTGCCCCCTCATAATAACGTGCTGTCCAATAAGACCTTCTCTTACAGTGCATGGGCATTAGCGAGTCATAGGAAGTCCGGGAAGAAAGGGCTAATAGGCGTAAAATGTTCCAGGATATAAGAAGCCAGACCATGCTAAGCTGAGAAGAAAACAAGACAACTGGAACAATAGAAGCAAAAAAAAAAAAACACCCGCAAAGCCAATGATTTGTAAGTGATACCATTTCCTCAAGCTTAAAGAAAGAAACAAAGGGGGCAACCTTGGTAGCAGCCGGGCAAGCTTCCCTCACACACAACACGTACACCAAGGCAGCAGAAGCACAACCTACCTTTCGCATAGAGTACCCCATGCACAGCTGCCATGCACGTCGCATATACAGGTAGCAACAATGCAACATGCATTCGATCACAGATCAATAGTCCTACTTTAACATGTATTAGGTTATAGAAGGAGAGGGTAATTATTTAGATTACTTGGTCCTACAGCAGATTACTCTGCTTACTTCACTTTGCATTAAATTGAAGTTGGTTTACTTGTCTATAATTAACTGCAAATAAATTGTGCCACTATCTTTACCCTTTACTGAATCGTGTGAGATTACTTTGACTGCTTCATGTGCATTCGATTACGGAAAGGGAGATTGCTTTGGCTACTTTTTATGCACTAGACTACAAAAACAGGTACTAGCATTACTTGAGCCTAAATTACAATACAAGTTTCTTGTTTTCCTTGCCTTGGATTACAGAAGAAAATTAATGATTGCTGCACCCAGGATTAGACGGCATTTAACTGATGATTTACATCTGTATTCGATTAAAAAGATTACCCTTTTCCCCTGTTCAAAAGCCTTACACTATTACCTTACTTGTTTTAAGATTACAAACTACTGTTATAACTTTATGAAAAATAACTTGTTTTTCATATAGCACCTTATGCAACGCTTTGCAATGTCTATGCACTATAAAAAGCTAGTGTTAAAGTTACCCAATGTAATGGTACTCAATTCACTAGCAGTGGGAGGATGGAAGGCTGAATCACCTTGATGGGACCCAGCCTTGTGATCGGCTGATCACATTGAGGTCAGTGGCAAGAATATAACCCAAAGTGTGTTATATTGAAGGGGTTAACTCAGACTAGTTCACACTACATTATATCAGAGGATTTTAAAGTGTATTCGTTGGTAGAATATTACTCTGGCTAGTTTCCCCTCTATTGCTTTACAGAACGAGATTAGTCATATCAGCCTACCCTGAATTTAATTGCAGAAGGGGATTACCTTCGTTCCTTACCCTTTAATTGATCCTATAAGAATATAGTTCTTACTGCTTTACCCTGCACTATATTCAAGGGTGAAATTGCTCTGCTTCATACAATGAGATTACTTTTGTTGCATCACTCTATAGCTAGTTGCAATGGTTTACTCCAATTACTTTACATTATTATTACATTGCAGAAGGAGATCACTCTGGTTTCTACATAAGAATACAGGCTTACTTGATTGCTTACCCCACACTGGATTAAATTATTACACATCTGCATTCGATTACAGAAGGCGACTGCACCAATAACTCCACCCGGCCTTACATTACAGACCCTACTAACGTTCCGCAAAGGCAGTACCAGTGCAAGCTTCAGGCTGCTAGACGTCTTCTTCTCCGGCTGACAGTGGTGTGTTTTGGATACTGAGGCAGTAACCTCATTACTTCACATTCATTTTGAATTTTTTAGTCGCAGTTTTGGTTCTCCTATTGATCTTTGACACTTTGTCACAGGTGAAGTTGGTTCACATCGTCAGCGCTGTGATGGGCCGCAGATAGCCGTCAAACAGGTTTGCAGAAATGTCAGCAAGTTTCTTGATCAGTGGGTTTTCCTTTTGATCTAATCCTTTGTAGAATTTCTCGTTGAGTTTGCGGAGATGACCGTCCAACATCTCAACGCCTAGATCTCTGTGGAGGTCTTCGGTTCTTGCGAAGCAAGGAGCACCTGCTGCGATCCGTAAGGCCTTGCTCTGCACTTTCTGCAGGTCTTTCCGATACTTCGGATGGCAACCACTCCATATTGGTGAAGCGTATGTCATTGTTAGTCGAATACTAGCTTCAGGCACACACACATACAGCACCGTGTCTGTGAAATCCCACACAAACACAGCGTGGGTATAGTACAGTTAAAGTGCAAGCATCATCCAAAATGTCCCTCACCCACCACAAGCACAGCCAGTAATAGTGCAGTTTTCATTCACAGGGAAAAAACTGGGAAAGTTTAAAACAAACAAACACACACACACACACACACCTCCCTCCCTTCCTCTCCCCCACTAATAAAGAATGGCCAGAAAACCTACAAAAACTTTTCAGAAGAGCAGTCAGAGATAAAAACCGGAAACAGGCTATCACGTGCTCCGTTTTATATCAAAGTCACTTTTGCAACCTGCCTTGTTCTAAACTTCCGGTGTGGTGCATAATCTGTGAGTAACGTTTGTGTCCCAGTGTAAGTGGATTTTGAAATGCCAGTATTAATAATTCAAAAGCAAGAATGTCCAGCAAAAGAACATTTATTTTTAAGCCTAACTAACACGTGTCTGTATATTTCCCAAGAGTTTTACAAGGGTGATTATAATACAGACTGAAAAAGGCTAAATACGTAAACTTCGATAGCAAATAATATACGTGTTATTATAATAATTTCAAATATTTCTACAAACAACGAACAGCTGGAGTTTGCTGATAATTTGCAAGAATCCTGCAGTTTCTTGGTAAGTGAATGGCCGCTGTTGCAACTTTACGAGAAGACACAATTTAAGGCCAGGCACCTCGTTGACGGTAGTAATCCAGGCGGTCACGGTTATCAGGCTGCACACAGGCGAATCCGGTTGCCGTGCTGGCGCTTACTCTCTATGCAGCATGGTGCATTCTTTCAATGGAGCAGCAAAACGTAAAGGGTGCCATCCCTGCTTACTCTGGTACTTACTCGTGCGACCCAAGTACAATGGTTTAACCAGAACATAAAATCACCACCAGATTTAATGGACTGAAATAACCAGCAGATTTGATTTGTGATGTGTTTTCTTATCCAGCTGTACTAGAATTTGTTCACTGTATACAAAAGTGAATGATCTTTCTTTGAATACCTCACTAGCTAGTGTTGTGTCTTCACGCTCGGTGTACAGCTCTTTTGGGTACTGAACAATCTGGAAAGAGGCCTTACTTTCGTTTCTGCTCGAGAGTAGAATAGAAGACTTGACCGGGTCACTAGCAGATATCAAGTCACAGTTCCCTATACTGGACACAGCTTCGAAGTCTATGAGTGCTTAATTTGTAAAAGAATAACTGCCGGGGGCCTAAAGGTTTGTTCGGAAGCCCGCGGCCATAGGTATCGAAGTGGGTGCCAAATCTGAGGATGTGGCGTAACGGCCTGATCTGCCGACTTTAGCGCTGGGGAACCAGGTTCGAGCCTTGGTGTCGGATCAACATCCTCCGATTCTGGGCACTTAATCTCCCCGTGCCTACCAAAAATGAATGTGTCCTTGTGTAACAACTGGTGCTCATGTAAAGCGCTCCAATGCCTTCGGGTCGAATTAGCGCTATATAAAACTGAAAAGAAAAAAAGCAAGCCTGTGTAATCTAGATTTCACCTCATGCCTCTTTAAATCAGGCAACAGTGGCTCCCTGCCTTTTTATTTCACTTTAGCACGTTTTCGCTCATCCCTGCTTTCTCTCCGTCACTGTTTTCTTCTTTCTTTTCCCCCTTTGTGTTTCTCTCTCTCCTGCTCTCGATCAGAGTTTATTGAGAAAAAATAAGTGCAACCACCGGCTCAAATTAGGCAGCGACTGCTTCCAAATTTTAGACACAGCAAATTATGCATGCTAGTGACACACACCGCGTACACGTGCCGAGCAGACCTGGAAGCAGGGACTACATGCTGCACACACACAACTTACGTTCTGTCTCCCCGCACCACTGAGACCAAATGTTCATTGCTACTGGCGGCACCAAGCCTGCTGGGCAGGAACAACAGTACGCATCAGAAATAGGTATCACAGTTTTTCAGGGCCAAATGTTCTCAATTCACACAGATCATGAAAGGCAAAACGATGTCCTTAACTCTACCAAGTACAAAGAAGGGACTCTAATTGCTGTGTACCCTGTGCAAGAAAACTCGAGGTCATTTGCGTCTATCCACACCTCAGTAATGTGCTTGGCCTTAGTGTAATATGAGGGATAGCAGTTCGGTCTGACAATCAAACCTGTAAATTGCTTTGGAGGGTTCTGGGGTGGAGCTAAAGCTCACCATGTAACTCTGGTGGCCAGGAAGACTTACGAGGAGGTAATGACTAGCTACTCTAGCTGCCCACTGCATCAGTCTTTCTCCCATCGCTTGCCCCATTCGTCTCGCTGATCTTGGGAGCCATGGCCTTAGAGAGCAAAGTCAGAACTGAAGATACAGAGATGTTGCAGGCATATCTTCAAATATGGTTTCTATGATTCCAAAACAGTCTAGATTCCCTGTAAAAGAAGCCTGTTTATGTTCCTGGCATCTTTTTTTAATCCTATGTATTAATGACTGTCTTCAGTTACATATTTATTGCCTTCTCTAACTCTAGTGATGCATGTTCTGGCAACTCCTTAAATACTCTATAGTTTTCTGACAGCCACCTACTTATGTATGCTCCTAAAAGGTGCCTCAAAGTCCTCTTTCCCCATGCGCCTCAGTTAAGTACGTTCTATGGTGTACTCTTCTCCCCATTACACGCCAACACCCCAAATGACAGAACGTCACTGTTTTGAAATCGTGTTTCCCACCTTACACGTCCTTCACAGGCTCCGATTTGAAAGTGTTTCTTTTATGCACAATATCCTTTTCTGACAATACAAGGAGTATGAAATTTGAGAACAGGATGGAATTGATAAGTTCACCCTAAAGAATTGGGAACTTTAGGACTATTCTAAGACATGATCATCCTCCACTGTGATGTCAGTATTAGGCCCGGGTGAAATTTAAATAACGCTGGCGTAATTTGTGTAAGTTAAGTTATGTGAAATTCCTGAAATTACACCACGTGGCATACTTACGCCGCCAATTGTGGCAGCGTTATAGCCCAGGCGCAACCATGATGTGAGCAGTTGCTGTTTTCGCCAATTGTGTTTTTTACGCTATTTTTTTAAAGTGCAAAATGGGCTCGTGTGAAAAATCGACGCAAGGACACATTGTTCGCACTATGTGATAACATTATGGGAAAATTGATCAGTGATTTAGCCTCAGAGGAACGCTGTCAGCAAAGGAGTTCCTTTTATGAAACTTCACAAAGGCATGAGGTAAAAAGTAAATATATGTTGCTTATATAGTGACCTGACAATGGAGAGGCTGTTTGTTCTTGACCTTGACCTTGCCAGGTAGGTCGCTCCCCCACCACACAGCTCCGCCTGTGCTGTCTGCCCGCTGCTCCTGTAGGTAAGATCGCCCTCCGCTTGTGGCCCCGGTGCCAGTTTTGTCTGCTTGTCTCCCTTTCCTTTCTGTGCCCCTCGCTGCCCCACTGTTGTTGTGCCCGTGATTTGCCTGCTTTCCCCCCGTTTTTCCTTCTGTGCCCCTCGCTGCCCCACTGTCGTTGTGCCCGTGATTTGCCTGCTTTCCCCCGTTTTTCCTTCTGTGCCCCTCGCTGCCCCACTGTCGTTGTGCCCGTGATTCGCCTGCTTTCCCCCCGTTTTTCCTTCTGTGCCCCTCGCTGCCCCACTGTTGTTGTGCCCGTGATTTGCCTGCTTCCCCCCCGTTTTTCCTTCTGTGCCCTCGCTGCCCCACTGTTGTTGTGCCCGTGATTTGCCTGCTTTCCCCCCGTTTTTCCTTCTGTGCCCCCGCTGCCCCACTGTTGTTGTGCCCGTGATTTGCCTGCTTTCCCCCCCGTTTTCCTTCTGTGCCCCTCGCTGCCCCACTGTTGTTGTGCCCGTGATTTGCCTGCTTTCCCCCGTTTTTCCTTCTGTGCCCCTCGCTGCCCCACTGTTGTTGTGCCCGTGATTTGCCTGCTTTCCCCCGTTTTTCCTTCTGTGCCCCTCGCTGCCCCACTGTTGTTGTGCCCGTGATTTGCCTGCTTTCCCCCGTTTTTCCTTCTGTGCCCCCGCTGCCCCACTGTTGTTGTGCCCGTGATTTGCCTGCTTTCCCCCCGTTTTTCCTTCTGTGCCCCTCGCTGCCCCACTGTTGTTGTGCCCGTGATTTGCCTGCTTTCCCCCCGTTTTTCCTTCTGTGCCCCTCGCTGCCCCACTGTTGTTGTGCCCGTGATTTGCCTGCTTTCCCCCCGTTTTTCCTTCTGTGCCCCTCGCTGCCCCACTGTTGTTGTGCCCGTGATTTGCCTGCTTTCCCCCCCGTTTTTCCTTCTGTGCCCCTCGCTGCCCCACTGTTGTTGTGCCCGTGATTTGCCTGCTTTCCCCCGCGTTTTTCCTTCTGTGCCCCTCGCTGCCCCACTGTTGTTGTGCCCGTGATTTGCCTGCTTTCCCCCCGTTTTTCCTTCTGTGCCCCTCGCTGCCCCACTGTTGTTGTGCCCGTGATTTGCCTGCTTTCCCCCCGTTTTTCCTTCTGTGCCCCTCGCTGCCCCACTGTTGTTGTGCCCGTGATTTGCCTGCTTTCCCCCCGTTTTTCCTTCTGTGCCCCTCGCTGCCCCACTGTTGTTGTGCCCGTGATTTGCCTGCTTTCCCCCGTTTTTCCTTCTGTGCCCCTCGCTGCCCCACTGTTGTTGTGCCCGTGATTTGCCTGCTTTCCCCCGTTTTTCCTTCTGTGCCCCTCGCTGCCCCACTGTTGTTGTGCCCGTGATTTGCCTGCTTTCCCCCCGTTTTTCCTTCTGTGCCCCTCGCTGCCCCACTGTCGTTGTGCCCGTGATTTGCCTGCTTTCCCCCGTTTTTCCTTCTGTGCCCCTCGCTGCCCCACTGTTGTTGTGCCCGTGATTTGCCTGCTTTCCCCCCGTTTTTCCTTCTGTGCCCCTCGCTGCCCCACTGTTGTTGTGCCCGTGATTTGCCTGCTTTCCCCCCGTTTTTCCTTCTGTGCCCCTCGCTGCCCCACTGTTGTTGTGCCCGTGATTTGCCTGCTTTCCCCCGTTTTTCCTTCTGTGCCCCTCGCTGCCCCACTGTTGTTGTGCCCGTGATTTGCCTGCTTTCCCCCCGTTTTTCCTTCTGTGCCCTCGCTGCCTATCGCCATTCCCGCCGCTGCGTCCCCTGCGGCCCCGCCCCCTGACTGCCCATTCGCTGCCCCTGCCTCCCGCCTCCCAGCTGCTCCTCCCTCCCACCTCCCCATAAATGGCGGCCGCTGCACGGCCGCGCAGCGGACGTGCGCAGCGGGCGCGCCGCTGGCGCGCCGAAGGCGCGCCAAGGCAAGCCCGTCCTGCGCCCGTCCGCGACTGGACCGCGCCCAGCGCCAGAACCCCTGGATCCCACCGATGCAACACCACTCGACGGACCTACGACGCCGCCACACTCACCGCACTCAATGCCGGCCGGAACCCTGCCTGCTACCGAGCCTCACCGAGACGCACCCACGGACCCTTCACCTGCCAAACCTGCCGATTCACCTGCCCCCTGACGTGCACCACCTCCGCCAAGTCGAGCAACAGCAGCAACCACCTGAAATGCATCCTGCTGAACACCCGCTCCGTCCACAGGCACGCCGTGGAACTCTGGGACCTGCTCGACGCAACAGCACCGGACATCGCCTTCCTCACCGAAACCTGGATGAACGCCTCCTCAGCGCCTGACATCGCCATAGCCATCCCGGATGGATACAAGATCACCCGGAAGGACCGCTGTCAACCAGACGGGAGGAGGCATCGCCATCGTACACAAGAACACCATCCGCATCTCGACTAACTCCGACGAGACCTTCACCGCCGCCGAACACCTACACTTCCAGATACACACGGACCCCAAGACCACCCTCCGAGGCACCCTCATCTACAGACCCCGGGACCACGCACACTATTCAGCGAAGACATCGCAGACTTCATCAGCCCGCACGCCATGCCCTCCGCCGACTACATCCTCCTAGGGGACCTCAACTTCCACCTGGAGAACAACAACGACAGAAACACCACCGCCCTGCTGGACAACCTCGCCAACCTCGGACTCAAGCAACTGGTGAACACGCCCACCCACTACGCCGGCCACACGCTTGACCCCGTCTTCTCGTCCAGCAAGCACATCTCCTTCAGCCACGCCACCGGACTCCACTGGACCGACCACAGCTGCGTCCACTTCAGCTTCAGAAAGACTGCGACCCACCACCACCCGCAACAGGCTCCCCGCCGGAGCTGGAGCAAGATCACCGCCGAGCAGCTCACCGCCTCCTCAGCCAGAACACACCCACCGACACAACGGACCCAAACGAAGCAGCCAGCAACCTCGCCAAGTGGCTGACCGCCTGCGCCGACGACCTCGCACCACTAAAAACCCTCCCAGCAGACCCGGAAGCAAGAAACCCCTTGGTTCACCAACGAACTCAAGGAATCCAAGAAGAACTGCCGCACTCTCGAGAAAACCTGGCGACTCGACCAGACCACAGACAACAGGACCGCCCTCAAGCACGCCACCCGCAAACACCACCAGCTGATCCGTGCCACCAAGAAGTCGGCACTCAAAGAACGACTGGACAACAACGCCCATGACAGCAAGGAACTTTTCAGCATCGTCAAAGAGTTCTCCAACCCCAGCGCCGGAAACAACGACATCACCCCTCGCAAGACCTCTGCAACTCACTCTCCGCGTTCTTCCACCGCAAGATCACCGACATACACAACAGCTTCAACGCACAAACAACGCACCCTACCGCCGAACCAATGCCCGCCACCACCACCCTCTGCAACTGGACCCCGATCAACACCGAAGACACCACCCGCACGATGAACTCCATCCACTCCGGATCACCAACCGACCCCTGCCCACACCACGCCTTCAACAAAGCCGACGCCACCATCGCACCCCATCTCCGGGACATCATCAACTCCTCCTTCCGCACCGCCACCTTCCCGGAGAGCTGGAAGCACGCCGAGCTTACCGCCCTCCTGAAGAAACCAACGGCGGACCCCACCGACCTCAAGAACTACCGCCCCATCTCGCTCCTTCCGTTTCCGGCCAAAGTCATCGAGAAGACCGTCAACAGACAGCTTGCCGCCTTCCTCGAGACGAATGGATCCTCGACCCTCGCAGTCCGGGTTTCGGGCCAACCACAGCACCGAGACCGCCCTTATCGCAGCCACCGACGACATCAGAACCCTAACCGACAACGGGAAACAGCTGCCCTCATCCTCCTGGACCTCTCCGCGGCGTTCGACACCGTCTGCCACCGCACCCTAGTGAAGCGCCTCAGCAACATCGGAATCCGAGAGAAAGCACTGGAATGGATCATCTCTGCTCGCCGGAAGAACCCAGAGAGTCCGCTCTCCCCGCTCAGATCCGAGCCACCGAGTCATCTGCGGCGTTCCACAAGGATCCTCACTCAGCCCGACCCTCTTCAACGTCTACATGAGCCCCTCGCAGCCATCGCACGCCGACACAACCTCAACATCATCTCCTACGCCGACGACACCCAGCTGATCCTCTCCCTCACCAACGACCCCACTACCGCCAGAGCCAACCTGCACGACGGGATGAGAGACGTCGCCGACTGGATGAGGAACAGCCGCCTTAAACTGAACTCAGACAAGACGGAAGTCCTCATCCTGGGCTCATCACCCTCCGCCTGGGACGACTCCTGGTGGCCCCCGGCCCTGGGCACCGCACCCAAGCCAACGGACCACGCACGCAACCTGGGCTTCATCCTGGACTCCTCCCTATCAATGACCAAACAAGTCAACGCCTGCCTCATCTTCATGCTTCAACACTCCTGCGCATGCTCCGCAAGATCTTCAGATGGATCCCCACTGAAACCAGGAAGACCGTCACCCAGGCACTCGTCACCAGCCGACTGGACTATGGGAACACCCTCTACGCCGGAACCACAGCCAAACTTCAAAAGAGACTCCAGCGCATCCAGAACGCTCCGCACGACTCATCCTGGACATCCCCCGACACAGCCACATCACCGTACACCTGAAAGACCTGCACTGGCTCCCCGTCAGCAAGAGAATCACGCTCAGACTCCTCACCCACGCACACAAGGCCCTCCACGACCTGGGCCCAAAGTACCTCAACGACCGCATGTCCTTCTACACGCCCACACGCCAGCTACGATCAACCAGCCACGCCTCGCCACCGCACCACGCATCCGCAGAACCACCGCCGGAGGAAGATCCTTCTCCTACCTGGCGGCCAAGACCTGGAACTCCCTCCCCACTCACCTTCGGCGAACCCAGGACCATCTCGCCTTCAGGAAGCAGCTCAAGACCTGGCTGTTCGAGCAGTAACTTACCCCCTCCCCCAGCGCCTTGAGACCCTCCCGGGTGAGTAGCGCGCTCTATAAATGCCGTGATTGATTGATTGATTGATTCTTCCTAAAAATAATGGTTGCTAAGCATCTCACATCCATGACACAAGTCCATGGAAGGAAATAGTCTTCTGTCCGCTTGACAGAGAGTAGGGCGAATCAGGGTAGATCATCTAACAGAGAGTGCTAGCAACAGGCAGTTTTCTGGAAGTATCTCCCTTCAATGTGTGTGTGTGTGTGGGGGGGGGAGATATAAAGTGGACAATGTCACTTTGGACACTACAATCATCAAGTTTTCACTCAGTTTTAAATGCATGGATATTCATTCGTAAACTTACATATTTCTATTGATTACATTCAACATTCTTCTAGCTACGTTTCTTCAACATAGTTTTCTGCCTGTGGTTTATATTGGTTCGTATATATTTTGCATTTGGTGTATCATTCAACTTCTGAATTCATTAAAAGATTTAGAGCTTTCCACTCCCTGCTGCTCCACCCTGCCCTGGTCAATCTTTGGTATCTCCAGGGAAGGCCTTTCTTTAGCTCCTGGAAGCAGGGAGAAAACGTGTTTTTGTGCCTCGGCTCATCTCAAGGTAATTTGGAAAAGCTGTAGTAATCTGCTCCTAATGTTACATTAACTGTGCCCTTTTGCTTAACTACTATAAGCCTGTTTCTAGGGGCTGCAAATTGACCTTTCTGCCCTTTTCTTCCTGTATACTGTTTTTCCTCCCTCATGTAGGCCCTTTCCCTACTTTGCTGCTGGTTCCTCCCATCTTTCCCTCATCCTAGGCTCCACTGTATCCCCACTCCATGCTGCTCCTCCCTACACTGGTCATCCCTTCTCCGCTTCAGTGTGGGCCTTTCATTAGCTACTGGTGGCACAAAGAGAACTTGTCTTTGCGACTTTGCTGACCTCTAGACCATTTGAAAAAGTGGGAGTGGATTGCTTCTCATGCTGCTGTCCTAACAAATAATGGAAGGAAGGCAAGTCTCTTTTCACCACATTGTCTCTTACTTACTCAGAATATAATAATTCCATACTAATAATGAAAGTGGAAGTTGTCTGGGAGGAAATTCTAGAAAGAATCTCTTACACCTTCATCACACTGTTAGGCGCTGCGCCCCAAGAAGAGATGAAAAGTACCTCTCTGGTCACTCATGCATGGCACCAAATCTCTTTCCAAATAGGATCACAACAAATACAACACTCTGCCAACCACACACTTCCGCACGGTGCAGCATGCTACTCATCCAAAAACATACTTTGATGACCCACATAGGACTATGAAGTGCTATATAAATGCTACAATACAATCATATGCTGCTGTTCTTTGCTTCTCAAGTGCCTCATTTACCAGATAAATAGCAACAGAACATAAATCTCCGACAATACCAATCCCCTGCTCCTTAAGCTCTATATTATATAGTACACTCCCTGCACCCAGATCTAACTCTCAACCCAACTACCTGTGACACATCCCAATTTTTTGCGCTCTCCCACATCTTTGCACTTAAGACTACACCACACGCAAACATGCTACCATGTCAGCCCGCCATGCTTTTGTTCTCCAGCACTGCGCCTGCTTCCCAGATTCCATCTGTCTCCCTCTCCCTAGACCGATTTTAACACAAACCTGCTTCAGCATGGCGGTTTTGTTATGTGTTTTTATAAAGTAAACGTCCACCGCTCACTAAACCCTTTAGCAATTTTCCTTACAAGCAGATTTATCTGCATCTTTTGATTTGTCCGCGAAAGTTCGTCTGTGGAACTATTCGTAGACCAGTGGTTGAAGTGGGTGGGATTGGAGGGGCACGAAGTGCCATACTTTTTTTAATTTAAGGAAAATAGCGCCCCTACTTTCTGTGAAAAGATAACCATCCCGGGACGGTTAATTCTAAGAGTTGAAATGCTTCAGCTGCAGTGTATGGCAGGAAGTCTCCTGTGGTGAAACCGAAGGTGAGCAGACAGCTAAACAAGCCTTCTTGCCAGGGGTCCTGCTTACCTGAAAGAAATGTAAATGTGCACAACGGGTCAATCTGCAAATGTAAAGGGAACTCGGAAGCTGGTATTGGCTTTAATTAATGGAATCACTTGACACTTCCTGATGACAGATTTATTCTTTTTGAGTGGTATTGGAAAAGAGTTACCAGCTGAACTTTGATGTGTGTGCTTTTTAAAGGGGCAGAACACAGGCCCTTGTGCTGCAGGGGCCTGTGTTAGTACCCAACTATTCTCCACTGCGCCAACCAGAATTAAATTATGTGCCACTCTGCTGGTTTCAGACATAGACCTCTGCAGTGCATTAACCAATAGAGGTTTCATAAAGTACGATAATGCATTTCCCACTGATTAACTTAACTTGCATTTATTTTACATTTAAACTGTGTTATTTTATATGTACATACCCGAAGGTGAAAGACCGAAAAAAGTTACTGAATATTTTGTTTTTTTAGCCACCCTTTGACCCGGTCCCCACGCTTACTTGCCCCGCCCCCATTGTGCACAGCATCACAGGTCCCTTACTTTTCTTTAATTTATTTATTGCAAGTTTATATAGCGCGGACTCTACCCAAAGGTGTCGGAGCACTTCACAATAGAACCAAGTACGTTACATGAGGAAATTTACATACTTACACGTTACAGATACAAACGAGATAGATGAAAAAGTAAAAACAATAGGTGGCAGTCACACAAAAATCAAAAACACAATAGGATTAGGATCGTACAGGCATAGATTACATATTTACAACATTGTAAGAACTTCCTTGAGGGATGTGAAAAGGGATGTATTAATTCTGGAATGCACTTCGACCTCTGTCGGGGATGGATCATACAGAATATAGTAAGACCGTGTGGTATTGGATGTCGCCAACTGCTCCCACTCACGTGTGACGTTAACCTAGTTTCCGTTTTTTTTTTTTAACCAACTTGGTTTTATTGTGGCCCCTGTAGCTTCGCCTTCAACAGTAATCATGGGCTTAGAATTCCCAGCCAGCACACAACGTGATTTTGGCTAATGTGTCACTTTGGACCATGCTACTCTGTCCCCATATACGCTACAGCAATTCCGTTATGCAGTGTGCGCTATATAGTAAATTGTTTACATGCATCTCTCCCTCCTAATGTCTCCTGACCATGGTATTCTTCCACTCCCTTCGCTGCCCGCCTTATTGCCCCCGACGCCCCCCCGTGTCTGCCCTCACCTTCTATCCTTCGCCATGTCTGCAACCACTCACCTTGCGGGCTCCTGGTAATGCAGAGCTGCCTTCCTCCTGGACGGGTACATCCTCCTGTGGGGGCAAAATCACTGGGGTCGAAGAGGCCAGGGAGTCATCGTCCCCCCTCCCCCTTAAAAAGGATCACCTTCTAAGAACCATCCTGTCTGGGTTCACATCAGCACCAGTTCCTTGGAATACTGCAACCCTCCTCTTGTGTCTGTCTGTCCCTGCCCTCGCTCTCTAGGCAGTGCGACCCCACCACCCTGGAGTACCGCAGGTTCCGTGAGCCCCTCCTGGCCGCCCACTCGGGTCTCTGCTAGTTTGTAGCCTCTCGGTCCCTCGAGAGTCTGTGCTCGGCGCTGAGGTGCCACCTCGACAGCTTCCGGGGGAAACAGACGCCGCACAGGAAAGTTCCTACTGGGGGGCGGAGAGGCAGGGGGAAGCCGGAGGGGATGGCCGTACGTGGCGAGGGGCAGGGGAAAGACGAGGGCTGTACGGGGGCCTAGGGTGGACAAGGTTAGCAAACAAGCGAGTCCACGCTGGGCATAACAACGCGACGACTGCGGGGAGGAGGAGAGCCAGAGAGGAAGGTTCCTATACAGAGATGGGGGCGGGAATACGTTGAGCAGAGAGGAAAGCCTACAGAGGGCCAGGTCTTTGTAGAGCGTTTTTAAAGGAGAAACAAGAGAGTGCGCGGGGCGGTGGGTGTCTGCAAGAGGGTGAGGCGTGCAGAGCGGTGAGAGGGACCGGTTCCTTTACGGGTGGAGGTCTGGAGGAGCTGCCTTGCACCGGTTCGGTAAGGAAGGGTCAGACGAACTGAAGACTACAGCGGTACGAGCCTGCGTATACACTGGTGGGTGGAACGGTGGCTTTGACCTGGTGCCCTGTGTGTGCATCTCTGGGGTAGGGTCGTGCTTGGGGAACATATGTTTCCTAAGATAAGCTTCCAGGAGAACTACGTCCTACAAATATCTCTCCTCGCGGTTGTGCCACTCAAACATAGAGGCCTCTTTCACTCTGCCTTAAGTGCTGACCAGTGGTGAGTCAGGAGAGGTTAGCAGTAAGCCAGCAGACATTGGGGTAGATTCCTTGGCAAAACGGCCAGGAGTTCTAACCCATTCAGCCTGTCTACCGTGCAGATGGTCTCTTGTACCCTGGGTGAGGCCAGAGACTGACATCTCCTGGAAGGTCTGTCAGCTACCAGACCTCCGAGTGATACTACCAGTCAGATCTCTAAGACAAGCTCTCTTTATTTTTTTTATTTTTATTTTAAAAGTTTTATATAGCGCTAGCTAGACCCGTGGGTATCAGAGCGCTTTACATACACACTGTACAAAACCAAAGGAAATTGCATTACTTAGTATGAAGGCAGTAGGGAAGCAAAAACAGAGATAAAAAATACAACATGAAAAATAGATAAACAGTGCAGCGGAGGGAGAGAAAACAAACGAAGGTGGTTAACACAGACCGGTCACCACTATCCTTGAATGTCAAGAGAGAGGAGTTAACTCGGATATTGAAGTCTAGGTTAGTTGATGTTGGTCAGGAAAGTATTTGTTAAGGAGATGGAGTTTCAGGTCCCTTTTGAAACAGGAGAAGGAGGGGTTGCATCTGAGGACTCTAGGAGAGCGTTCCATATCCTGGGAGCGTTGCCAGAAAACGATCGGTATTGGGTGGTTTTCTTTTTCAGTTTCGGAGGGATAAGAAGGAGTGAGTTAGAACTTCTCAGTGTTCTGGATTGACCTGCTCTGTTCGCTTTATGAGCCTTTTCTGTGGTAACGTTTTTTGGAATACTACACATTTCCGCTATCCTACCACCCTCCTTTACTTTCTCTGTAGGATCCTCTTTTCCATTTCTCCAGCTCCACCGAGGCACCCTTGGGGTTCTTCAAAGCATTATTTAAATAAGCAACAGGACAAAGGGAGATAGACAGGCAGAATGGCTCAGTGTGTTAAACGGTAGTAGCTGACATTAGAAGCACTTTCCGTCCAGCCATTACATGACATGGTTGAACATGGGAAAGAACCAGAACGTAAGAGTACACAAGTTACATTGATCAGAATAGACTTTGAAACAATGTAGTTCACACATGGAAAAGTGTCAATGTGCAGATTCGAGTCTGTGTAGGGCAATGAACATTGTTTAAACGGAGATGTGAAAGAATATGAGAATTACTCATGGACTCGACAAATGAGCAGATGTATGTACAGATACATAAGGTAAACAAGCATTGGCATAGCCAATAGGTCTCGCCTTTGGGACCTTATAGGTGTTTAGCCATGCAACAGTTGATGTTGTTGCACCAAGGATATTGTGCTGGATAACTAAACACTTATAAGGTCCCAAAGGCGAGACCTATTGGCTATGCCAATGCTTGTTGGTTCTGTTACAGTCTATTACCTGATGACACCCAAGCCTTGACCTTCTTGCGTTCCTTCATGCGTCACCTGTATGAAAGCACATTCTATCTCACAACCATCTGTAACTTTCATTGTCTACCTCAAATCATTTACAATGCCAATAGCTCAAACTCCCGCAAATGCGAGACCTATTGCATTGCAAATTCTTGTCTCTCTTTTGCTCTGGAATAAAGTCTGTTGAGGAAAAATAAGACAAAGGGATTCTACCATTATCTACATAAAGATATATATGTGTATAAGTGTATACTCAGTTTTACTGCAGGTGTTTTTAATGTGTTCTAATGATGATGTCTGGAAAAAATCCTCTAGTTTATAGGAAGGGCAGTGTTAAAAAAATTGTAAAATACCCCTCACACACTGAAACCTGATTCAGTGTCATGCTTCATCATTGGGGTCTTCCCGCCCCTCTATGGGACGGGGCGTGCTACTACCTACGTAGACGCGGGAGCACTTAATTTAGTGATTAGTGTGTATGTGTAGTGCGTGGGATCGTGAAAAAATATATATGTGTTGATTTAAAATTTCCCTGGCTAGTGGAAAAAAATACTGAGTTCCCGGAGAGCCACGAGAAGGTAATCCTTGGTGATTGAGCAGCACCCAGCATTATCAATGTGAAGGCGCCTTTACACCCCTCGTGGCATCTCATGGAGCGGATACGTTAATATACGAATGTTTCTTTACAGGATATACAATTGGTATATTGTGTCTACTGCCCTAATAGGGTACATGGAAGAGTATGTGTGACCAGCAGGCATATGTACATTTATAATATCACCCAGTGAGGTGCAATAGGGATCGTTCTGGTCCTGAGGAAGTAAGCCAAGGGGATGGCTTCTGAAACATGTCGACCCTGTAGAAAGTGACCTATCAAAGTACACTATCTACACCTCCCCACTTTTACTATTCTCAGCTAGGGAAGCCAATAAAGTGTATTTTTTTCCACTAGCCAGGGAATTTTTAAATCAACACTTATATATTTTTTTCACGATCCCACGCACTACACATACACACTAATCACTAAATTAAGTGCTCCCGCGTCTACGTAGGTAGTAGCACGCCCAGTCCCGTAGAGGGCGGGAAGACCCCAATGATGAAGCATGACACTGAATCAGGTTTCAGTGTGTGAGGGGTATTTTACAATTTTTTGAACAATGCCCTTCCTATAAACTAGAGAAGGATTTTTTCCAGACATCATCATTAGAACACATTAAAAACACCTGCAGTAAAACTGAGTGTACACATATATATCTTTATGTAGATAATGGTAGAATCCCTATGTTGAAGTACGATATCATGAGGAGGACGATTCTACTTTTTTTTTTTCCTCTTCACTCCCCCCCCCTTTGATTTTTTGAGGAAAAATAAGAGCCAATCCCCAAAAATGGGAGCTGGTGGACCTCACCCTCGCCCACCGGGTCAGATGACGCACTGGTTCAGGGCAAGCTGATTTTCATCCATTACAAAGTCCTACAGAGGAGCATGTGTAACAAGCTTGCAGGGCAGTGTCTGGTGTGTATGTAGGCGTGTGTGAGGGAAGGTTACACTGCCTGTGCTGTAGCTGGTGTGTATTGTGTGGGTGGGCACTGGATGTGCAGAACCTGTAGTTTGTGAAGAAAACACACTGTCACAGGCTGCCTGAGCAGGACCCTGGGTGTACATACATCTGTGAAGGAAGCTTACAGTGCCACTGTCTGTGCTGAGCCTGTACTGTATAAGAGAAACGCGCACTGGCACTGCACATGCTGCCAGACGAGTGTGCGTGTGTGTGACGCTTACATTGCTGCTGCGTGCATTATACCTGCTCTCTACAGGACGGGCGTTTGCCCTATCACTGCCTGTGCTTTCGCTGGTGTGTGTATGTGGTTTGTTGCAGCCTGAGTGAAATAAATTTAGTGGTGGGGTCTCAGCGCAGTTCTCACGAGTGCACCTCAAGTGTTGGGGTTTAGTGGATATGTAACCTGTAGGATTTAGAAGACCTGTGTTGTTATCCTGGCTGTCCTCACTTGACCGGATTGTGGGATCCTACGCATGACTTGCTCTTATGTACTCTTCAAGAAAAGGGCAGGATGTGAGCAGGCACAGCGTTTGAAAATAAGCAAGATCAAGATTATACAAGATGCAATCTAGTTCCTCGCCGCATACTTTGAAAGCAGAAAACTGCTATCAAATGTAACTTAATTTCCTATTCTGTGCCTCAGTTCTCAAAGAGGGCTACTCGAGAACATTAATTAATTTATTCAAGAGCTTTACGCTGCGTGTCACATCGTGAATTCATGGGTGTTCCGTATACAGGATCTGTAAGAAAGAAGGCCACTTTGTCTCGGTGTCACGGAATGTGCACTCATCTACTTGCAGGGAGTTCTCCATGCAGGTGTGTGCCTCGGCTGAAGAGTGTCCCCACCGGTGAATCCCTCATGCATTATAATAACAGGCAGATAAATTCCTCAGGTGGTAACCATGCTTGGATTGAATTTGTAAAGTACGCTTTTGGTAAATGTCCAAAGGAAGATGCACAAAACTCTTTAAGGAGCTTCATTCTGCGACACTTTTTTAAAAGCGCTTGAAGTCATCACTTTATTCAGTTTGAAAACGAGCCATCGAGGGACCAGATGAAAGTCATTTATGGGGCTGCAGAAAACCTCACAGAACATCCCCGACAAAATGGTCAATTAAGCTGAGCAAGTAAACACATTTTAAAGGAGAATATAAGTGCACTCAGTAGCAGCCTGATGTTTAAAAGACTATATTCCACAAAAGGCAACAACCCACTCGTTCCAGTAAATTAAATATCTTACTTTTTTCCTCCGAAATTCGTTTGATATAAAACATTTCAATGAATGCAGTGTTGCGATGTTGTGCTGTGGAGGCGCCGTTAACCACATTACAGTGCACTGCTCCACGCTGTCGAATGGCGCACAAAAGATTCTGTCTGCAGTGGGGGCTGTGGGCACAGATCACGGACATCCAGAGACCCGGAGCAGTGGGGGTCATGGAGGAGCAGGGGCGCTATCACAGGATCAAACAACAAGCTGCTGGGAGAGGGAATAGGAATGGGAGGATGGGCAGGAAGGACGCAACAGGCAGACTCTCTGGAACCTACAGGCAGAGAGCTCTGTGACTGAACAGAGTTCTTCACAAAAACAGGGTCACGTCGAAAAGCAAAAAAAAAAAGTAACATTTTAAACAAAGCTGTACAAAACATCGCACAGAAGCTTCATTAAAACAGTGGCATTCAAAATAAGCTCAAGCAATCACAGAAAAACATAGGAAAGGGACAGAAGAGCGGTCTTCAGTTTTCAAGCACTGCACTCGTGCTTGTGGCGGCATCCACCTTGCAGGAGCGAGCAGCGGCCATATGTTTGTAATTAACGTGGCCGCGCCGCTGCTCGCTCCCGCAAGGTGGATGCCGCCACAAGCACTAGTGCAGTGCTTGAAAAGTGAAGACCGATTGCTAAAGGCCCTCTCCTAGAGCAGCGCATGCGCGCTGCCTAGGCGAGACCTAAAAAGGGTAATTGAGAACAAAACTGTGCACAAGTACATGCGATACGAAGCTAAGTGCAATACACTGACAGTTCTACATACAGAAGAAGAGATCAGAAGATATACAATGTTCAAAGGCAAGAGATTTAAGAAAGAAAACATGTCGCTTAAAGGGGACATGACCGGGGAAACGATAAGGTACAGTTATGAAGAGGAGGTGTGATAGAAAATATGGTGAGCAGACCAGCTTGTGAAAGCAGAAGGTATACAAGGGGTGTGTTGTAAGGCTGTAGTTTAAGTGATTTGCGAAGCGTTGGCTGAGAAGGCAACAGGTCATTGTTAGTCTTGATGTATTTCCCAAGCACTAGTTTTTGAAGGTAGCCTGGGAGAGCAGACGAGAGGCCATGGATGACGGTGGATCATTCCAGACTCTAGGCACATTATTTTAGCAGGAACGAGACATGATCTACTTTTCAAAGTGAGCAACTGCCAGCCTGAAGTTCTCTTTTTCTCAACAAGCATTGACCACCCAAGAGAAGTTTTTCTGCAAGGTTTTGGGAGTGTTCCGTGGACTTTCTCGTGAGGCCGCTTGTAGTGTTGTACATATAGTGGGCGACGTGAAACAAAGTGGAGTTCCTTTACTCATTTTTTCATAAGACTGTCTACCTCTCTACTCATTGCTGTCACACCTAATGTAAGGCAATAATGGGCCACTAGGAAAACCACTTGGAGAGGGTAAAGGCACCCTAGATCCAAGTGATTTTTCAGGAAATGTAGAACAGAAGCAAGTGAGGGCTCCTAGTCCCTGATGCATGTGGTGGAGTGAATGGTAATTCCCAAGTTATTTGAAGGTTACCAAGGAAATGCTAATCCTGTTGGTAGATAGTCCCTTTGACCTTGGCAAAGAATTTCTGATAGGCCTGAACATAGACTTTTTGTATACGAGCATTCCAGAGGAGGAGACTCTAGGTGTCATTGACAAACTGACATGATTAAAATTGGGACTATGACATATATACACATTTTGTGATGGAAAGTAGAGCATCCTCTCAGAGGCCAGTCCTTTTAAAGGTCATCTAAGAATGTGTTGTCACTACATTGACAATGTCTTTATCATCTGGAATGGCAATAAAGATCAAGCCATTCATTTATATAAAATAAATTTGCTTTTGGAATCAATATTTGACTTTTACACATACTATCAGTGAGAGTAAACTAGCATTCCTTCACCTGAAGGTCTTTCCAAAGGAGGGTCACTTTATCACATACATTTTCCAAAAACCCACAGATAAAAGTAACTTCCTCCTTTTTTTTTTCTTTTCTAATTTCCTCTATCGATTGTTACTGGAGAGCCTTCCCGTAAGCCAATATTTTAGATTGCGACACAACTGTACCATAAAGACTGGTTATGAAAAACAGGCAGATGCCCTCTCGGATAAAGCAAGGAATTGCCACTGTCAATGTAACATCCCTGAAAAATCCAGGAACCTGGGAACTGATAGTAACTTCAATGCTTTCTTACAGAAAATTCACAGGCAAATGAGGACAAATTGATGTGTGTTACCACCAACAGTACTATATCTGACAGAGTTAAGAAATGATCATCAGAAACTGGCTGTTTTCCAATAGCTTGACACTGGAAAAACCCATGTTCTGTTTCAAAAGAAGTTCCAATCTACGTGATTTACTAGTACATACTAGGCAGCACAAACATCCTGAACGAAATACCACCACTCCATGAGACCTATCCCCTGTGAGGGGCCTCTACCTTTGTGGTAGATACAGTGTGTTACCCTTTAAGAAAACCACCAAATCTATAGATATTGGCTAATGGACACCATGGCAACTTAACTGACATACCAATTTTAATTCAGAAAATGTAATTTACGCAATGGCCCACTTGATCTCCAAAAAACGTTCAATACCATCATGTGGATGCATATGTTTCATGTCTTGAAAGTGACGAATTTCAGTCCTCAGATGCTGTGCTGGGCACAACTATTATACACCCAATCTAAAGCTAGAGTTAAAATTAGGAAGCTGATGTTTTCCAAGTGAGAGTTAAGGAGAGTGACACGGCAGTGGTGCACTTTGTCATCTCTGCTGTTCACTTTGATGGTGGAGCCCTTAGCAAATATGTCACAGCTGGAAATGGCAGACAGGGGGATTTAGATAGGTCCCGTGACCCACAGTGCAGGGGCTCAACTAGAACTGAACTTCGGGGGGACGGCTAGTATTTCAAGCTGCAGTGGTGGGGCTACCACATCATGCAATGTGGGCAGAAGCATCCTCCTAGCCAGTATGAGAGCACACATTGCACGCATTGGCATATTAAACCCAGGCATATTAGCAAATGCCATATGTGCATGTCTATATTTTCATGCTTCAGCACTTTACAGCCAGATCTATTGGCGTTACCAATTATCTCCACTCGGACACTAAGCACTGCTGGAGCTTCAAGAGCATGCACCACACCTGCGAGCATCAGATGTCTGCAAGATGGTTGGTTCCGAGCAAGTCTTGTGCATGTGTGGAGGTCTGACACAAAGAAAAGAAAGCACTGAAGTCTTAGTGGAAAGGTGTCTTCTCTTACCAAAAGCAACTAAAGACACATAATAAACAAATGCTTCCATGGAACAAGAAGATGTGTATGGGGGGGATCTCCCAATAAACACAAGAAAGTGCTCCCACAGACATCAAGAAGTAGACTTATATGAACCCTAATACAAGTGTGACGTGTACTGGGATAAAGAATATTATATGGTACTTCTATATGAATGTTACAAAATGAGAGGGGGTTAACAAAGACCTCAAAAAGAATGCACATTCACAGAGCGGAGTAAGCGGGGTTACTTCACAATGTAAAAACATATGTGTTTATATTGTTATAGTACAGACTTACGCGGACAGTTGTATAATATAGGGAGTGATGGAAGCTGAAGCAAGGTCCCATACATCAAGTGAGGGCTTAAATCTTTGAATTACACGCAGTTACACACAATTAAGGCATTGTCAGAGATTAAGTGATTTGCCCAGAACTGCACAATTCTAGGTCAACTGCCAAGCTGGATTCAAAACCAGGTTCCTATATTGACTTAGTCACTATGCCACCACAGCTTCCTTAGTTGATGAAATAAAATAAAACATTCAAAATAGGTTAAGGCGTGGTCTGGCCGCGCGACAAGATGGCCGCTTGAGCCCGGAGCTCCGTGCCTTGGGGAGCCCCAGACGGCGGCGAATGCTTTTTCACGGGCTCTGTGGCTGAAGAAAACCAGCTGCTCACTTCGTGGAAATCCCGGAATTTGAGATGCAACATTTCCTGCTGAGAAAAACGACCCCTGTCATGTGTTGTGGGAACTTGTCTGGCAAGAGGAGAGCAGCCTCGTGAAGCGCGGGAACAGCACTCTTGACGTGCGTCATAAACCAGAGTGGCTCCGACTAGCCTGGGTATTTCTGGAAACTCTGAGGAGAATTCTTTACTTATGCAACAGCGAGACGCTGCATCGGTGTGTCTACCACTCTTCATTTCAGACAGGTCTGTTTTCATTTTAATTCCAGTCAATTTTGAGGCGACTAAGCACATCACCGGATACACTGTTGCTATTAGAACAGACTGCACCAGAGCGTACTTCTGCCTGACCTTTTGCTACTGTTGCTATTTTACCAGTATAATAGTGTGCTGAACTCTGAATTTTAAACTGACAAAAAAAAAGTGTGCTGGTCCCACACTGATATTATACTGCTGCCCAACTATTAATATAATACAACTACTGTTTTGCTGCACTGGAAAACAGGTGAAAACATGCCTCAGATACAAAATAAGTATTGACTTATATTGCTATTTTACTTAACTCTGGTGTAACAACACAAATCATATGCAGTAGTGACTTTATTTTATTAAAAGTGAACATTGAAGGAGAACTACCTGACTCTTAGAGCTTAACTTACTGCAGATAAATATCAGCTTTACACCACGCTGATTCTGGTCCAGGACAGTTATCAAGATTAATAACTATTAATTACCCTCTACATATATAGCTTACCAAACGGGATCTAACTGAATTCAGCTGCGTTCTTAATTGGGACAGCCTGATTTATACACCAGCAGTTAACATAATATTTTCTACTTTGTGTGCCTCCTGCTCAACTACCGCTTTCAGGTTTGGATTGACCCTATGTGACATGCATATCAGATAAATGAGAGGATCTCAGAAGAAATCTCTACAATAAAGTTGATACAAAGTATAGATTTGAATTTACTTTTAAAACCATAAAATAAATTACTACCTACTATTCTCCAATAATCCTTCATGATATAAGGTCTACTACTTTAATCCATGTGAAGTATATTTGAAAAGAAAAACGGCCCTCACAATTCTATATCAAAGGACTGCCGCTACGAAGTTGAAGATGCCTTCTGGTAAGATAAATGGGAAACCTGTAAAACAGTCCCTTTTCTCAGAAGCTCTTAGCCAAGGTCGTTCTACATCGGATGTAAGGAGTAATACTACTTTGACATTAACCCATCCTACTCCTATGGCATCATCTTCAGACTCCACTATGGAACATATCCTCCAAGAAATTTCTGCTGTAAGCCGACGACTAGAGGGTATGGAATCTTCCATATCTACCCTTACGACTGAAACCAAATCTATTTGTACGGATATTGCTGGATTCCAAAATCGGATGGATGGTTTATCTGCACGAATGAAAATAGTGGAGAACCGACTTGATGCTATACCAGACCATGATCAGGAACTTCTTTTTCTAAGGAGTAAAATAGTTGACTTGGAAGACAGGAACCGTCGTGATAATATTCGCTTTTTTGGCTTTCCTGAAAAAATAGAAGGGTTAGATGCTAAATCCTTTCTCAGAGATACCCTACCAAGACTTACAGGCCTCACTTTTGAACCACCATTAGAGATACAGAGAGCCCATCGTCTTGGACCGACCAATACGGGCAAAAATATACGACCCCGCACGCTCATTGCCTGCTTCTTGCGTCATGAACAAGCCCGTCAACTGATCACAGCGGCTCGTACTCAAGGTTCATTCATATTCCAAGGTCATGAAATCAAAATGACCGCAGATTTCTCAAAAGAAACTAATGAGCGTCGCAAGGCTTTTCTCTCTCTTCGACCTCGTCTTCATCAGCTTGATGTCAAGTATGGTCTTTTCGAGCCTGCACGTTTACGAATCACCAAGGATGGGATTTCCAAAGACTTCTTTGATCCAGAGGACCTTCATCATTTTCTGGATAATCTTTCCCCCTAAAACATGGAATATGCAGATTCCTTGCCACAGTCCAATCCCAACTTCTACCATTGAAATCCATGATATCTTCTGGTGAAACTCGACGTAATTCAAGCCGTTCCCAGAGTAGAGGACCAGATCTAGATCGACCCATACGTTCCTTGGGAGATCGAGAACAGGCCCTTCAGGCAGTAGCTGCCCTTACACAGAAAAGAGACCGGGATAAATCACGCTCTCCTCTAAAATCCCCTTCATTTGAAGAAGGAGTATCTTGAACTATGACTGATTAATTGTCTTTCTACATTAATCACCAGATGGGTGTTCTTCCCGTTGATGATCATTGGAAAGGATGATCAGATTAAACAACAGTTGGGAGCTTGTCCCATTGAAGATTGCTGAAAAAGATGATCGGATGAGTACTTGAACATCTCTTTATTTGTCAAACGTATTTGTTATATATTATTTATAATTATTTGATTGGTTCATCCTTATTCTCCCCTCTACTTTTCTTTTAACCATGTATCAATGATAATACCTAATTATTATTCTCTTATTTTATCCTATTCTTCCTCTTATCTAATATATTCTATTATATTTTATTATATATATAAATTCTTGCTTATCTGTTATAAACGTATTATAAGTTTCACATACACTACAAGTACTACTATATTCTTTCTTTACACATTTTTCATACACCTTTCTCTTCTCCTTCTTAATTATCCTACATATATAACAATACATTAATTGCTTTTAATATGTAATAGATAATTGTTTTGATATTTAACTATAGTGATATGTATTCATAATATATCGGTTCTTAGGAATGATACCATTCAATTGTTATAATAGCAAATTAGGAAATATTTAACATTATTTATTCTTCTTCCTCTTTTGTGTAAAGTCTGTCTTATAACTTGCATATCATATATTAATAACCTGTTCGCTAATATTTTTCCCTCTTATTAGATATTGTTAAAACTTTATAATATAGACATCAGATTTATTGACTAAATAGATGATTGATCGCCTTTTGTTATGAATTGGACATGAATTCATTACAAATTATTGGTATTGCTATGCTCCTCCTTTATCAACTCTTCCTACATATCTTTCCCTTCCTCCTCTACTTAAATACTATAAATACTATATATGATATTACTGATATGTTATTTATATATGTTATTTATTATATAATTGCCTTAATATTTAATTATTTAATTATGATATTATTGTCTTTTTACATGATGTTATTTTTATAATGAGATCATATTTAAATGTGACAATTATATATGCTATTTTTTGATATTTAATTACTATTATTACAATGTTAATATTAGCTTCCTTGACTACTATATATTTGACAATTTCATATTATACTGTTCTTTCTCTTATTTATTTTTTCCCTCTCCTTTCCTTCTCTTTCTATTCCCTCATCCCCTCTTACACAATACCCTCAAGATATACATTTCTCTTCTACACTCCTCTATTTCTATAATCCTTTACTCCTTTATTCCTTTATTTTTGTATTTCTCTATTCCTTTAACCATAATCTCAAATTCTATTCTACTGTTCGAAAACTGTTATTATTTTTGCGTAGTTGCATTCTTTACCATTTACTCTGTCGCCAGATGGGGCTCCTCGGGCACGAATAGTCCGAAAGTTTAGGCCCGCAGTAAGCAGTTCCTTTCCCTGGTGCTGTGCTTTCTTTGCACAGCATATTTACCACTCTTTCCCTTGTATTTTCATTAGTCTTTCTTGAAACTTGCTATCCTTCCTTTTTATTTATTTATTTATATAACATATAAGTGATCCCTCTATAATCCTTACATTTTTCTGACTTTTCTAACAGACTATTTACCCTTTTCCTCTCTCTCTATCCGGTACTCTTTCCTCTTCTTTACTCTCTCCCTCCTCTCTTCAAACACTCCCCTTTATACTTTTCCAATACTGGTTTACTTCCTATTTCTACATCTTTGATATTCCATTCCCTTCTTTATTTATATCATCTTTACAGCTTCACACCCCCTTTTCCCTTTACATTTCCAAAGCATAAATGACTACTAACACATTTTCTTCCTCTCATCCGTTACGCATAATTTCATGGAATGTTCATGGTCTTACACACTTTATAAAACGTAAAAAAGTACTCTCTTACTTAAAAAAGAAAAAAACTGACATTGCTCTCCTACAGGAGACTCATTTAGATGCTTTGGAGTCATCTAAACTACAACGAGAATGGGTGGGAAAAGTTATCCATTGTGGCTTGACTGCACAACCCTTGTCTGAGAAGAATCAACCACGGAAGTGTGGTGTGGCTATCCTCATACATAAATCTCTACCCATCACAACTATCAAAACTTGGATTGACCCAGAGGGTAGATATGTCTTTGCCAAACTAAAAATTGGGGAAAAATGTCTTTGCGTTGGTGCAATATATGCCCCAACAGGTGCTAAACGCTCCTACTTTCAAAATTTAAATCGCCTTCTTGTAGAGATTGGAGCATCCAACTATGTCATCGGTGGTGACTGGAACCTAACACAGGACGCGATTCTAGATAGAACAGGTCCCTTAGACAAATGCAACAATGGTGACAGAGCACTACTGGGTGATATAATATCGGACCATGGCCTGATAGATCATTGGCGCCTTTGTCATCCATCAGATCAAGAATATACCTTTCTTTCCCCTGTTCATGGTACACAATCTAGGATAGATTATTTTCTTATCTCCCATTCAGTAGTTGCAATTACTAATGAATCCTGTATCTTAGAAGCAGCCATTTCTGATCATTCTCCAGTTCTACTTACTATGGAAGTAGGTTTATCCTCTCCAGGTAGAAAACCGTGGCGTATGAACATTCAAAGATACCGTTCACCTAAAGGTAAAACCCAACTACGTTCTCATATCTCTGAATACTTAACTAATAACAAATCATCAGTTACCTCTTGCAGAACTATCTGGGCAGCTGCGAAAGCTACTCTCCATGGACAGCTAATGAGGGATGCAGCCCTGGCTAATAAGGCAGCATCTTTACGTAGTACTGAATTTGAGAATCAAATTACTTCTCTTACTCATTTATACACCTCTTCCCCTACTGTAACCAATCGTAAAAGACTGGAATTAGCTAAAATGACACTTAATGACTTGTATACGTCCAAAGCGGAGTATGCTTTACAACATCTAAAAGGTAGACATTATGAACAGGGTGAGAAAGCGGGACGCTTACTTGCGGCACAACTGAAGCAACGTGAAGCCTCCATGGCTATATCTGCAATACGAACGGAATCAGGTGAAATTCTCACTAAACCACAAGACATAGTAAATATTTTCGCATCCTTTTATAAAGAACTCTACACTTCTGAAGATCAAGTAAATACATATTTTGAAAAAATTGATATCCCATATCTTACAGAGGAGGGTAGATAGCTACTAGATGGTGACATTACCAAGGAAGAAGTTATTGCAGCCATTTCCAAATTACCTTATCATAAGTCCCCAGGTGAGGATGGATTCCCTGCGGAATATTATAAGTGGTCTGGAGTAGAAACGGTTGACGCTCTTCACTCTGCTCTCAATGAAGCTATCCAAACATCCTCTCTTGGACCCATTTCTAATAGAGCACTAATTGTAGTTCTCCCTAAACCGGGCAGAGATCCGCTCGTTTGTGGTAGCTATCGTCCCATTTCTTTAATAAACAGTGATATTAAAATTCTGGCAAGCATTCTTGCGTCACGACTCCGTAAAGTTATCCCTTCCCTAATACACCATTCACAGGTTGGCTTTGTCCCAGGCCGTTCCTCTAGAAACCACCTCCGAACACTAGCCCATACTTTATGGTCCGCTAACGAACTGACGGAAGACGCGGTCGCTCTCTCGCTAGATGCGGAGAAGGCATTTGACCGCATTGATTGGGGTTATCTTTTCGCAGCCATGAAACGCTTTGGCTTAGGTGATCAGTTTATCTCCAAGGTCCGATTACTATATGATAATCTCAAAGCTCAGGTCAATTGTGGAGGCTTTCTCTCTGATTCCTTTCCAATTGGGAGAGGTACTCGTCAAGGCTGCCCCCTATCTCCCCTTCTATTCCTTTTAGCGATGGAACCCCTTGCTTCATTCATTCGTCAATCATCACAGATTCAGGGTATACCCATAATTGGAAGAGTGTCAAAAATATATTTATACGCTGATGATATTCTTTTCACTCTTAAAGATCTTTCTCATTCTTTACCCACTCTACTTGAGATTATTAATGAGTTCTCAGCCCTTTCTGGGTATAAGATAAATTGGGACAAAAGTGAAGCCCTCCCTCTCTCTCCAGGTACCACAAAGCCTCAACTGATGGATTTCCCTTTTGCTGGAAATCATCCCAATTAAAATATCTGGGAATTTTAATTAATCGCGGTCTAGTGAGGATGGTTTCGGATAATCTTTCGCCTCTTATAGTGCAAATGGAAACTGACTTTGCAAAATGGTCACTCTTAGGCTTTTCCATGTCGGGTAGAATACAAGCGGTAAGAATGGTCACTATACCTCGCTTTACTTATGCACTAGGAATGCTTCCGATTGTAATACCTCTGGCCACACTTCGTAGTATAGATTCCAAAATACGGGCTTTTGTTTGGGGAACTATACGTCCTCGCTTAACCGCTGCTAAATTAATTGCTCGTCGTTCCCATGGAGGTTTAGGCTTACCATCTTTAGAACACTACTCCTTAGCCTTACATCTCTCACAGTTGGCTTATCTACTTCCAGGTGTGAGTGATCCTCTGCAATGGGCCGCAACAGAACGCTTAATACTTGAATGTGATGATGACCTTAACTTCTTATACAGTACTCGTAAGCCTCGAACTTCCCCTTCGCATCCTGTACTTCAAGCCACATATCAAGCATGGCAACGTGCACATCGCCTTTTAAGGATTGCCCATCGTTTGCACTCAAAAGCTCCAATATGGGGGAATGAAAGTATTAGAATCAATGGTCGTGCACTGTACTGGAATGAATGGAGTTCAAGAGGTATACAGACGCTAGATCAGATTATACTCAATGGTGAATTGAAAGCCTTTGATCTCCTTTGTGAAGAATTTGACCTTGATCTACATCAAGCTCCAAAATATCTACAATTACAGCATTGCCTGAGGAGATGTCTTGGTTCCTCTCCCTGGACATTAGAAACATCGCCAATATTGGATTATCTCCATACTTGGGGTCGACATAAGGGGGTAATGTCGGGACTCTACTCTATCTTAATTAATCACCTATATTCACAGCCACTTCTTAAAGCTCTTCACGAACTTTGGCAAACACGCCTACATACTACCATAGACAAAGATGCCTGGCCGGACATATTAGAAGCCCTAGATAAAAATACTCGTGAAGCGCGTCTGAAATTTTGTCTTTTTAAGGATTTACATAACTGGTACTGGACACCACTGAAACTACAACGAGCAGGATTACTATCACATTCTAAATGTTGGAGATGTTCTGGTACTAACTGTGACCTTCTCCATATACTTTGTGAATGTCCTTCTATTCAATATTTTTTAACACAAATAGGAAATACACTTAAAGAGACTATTCCTCTTCGATTTCCTCTTATCTCTTCTATTATTCTATTGCATGATCTTGGAAGTCTACCTGTCATCTCGCGTCATCAGTGCCGCCTTTTACATACTGTACTTTCCACAGCCAAAATTTGTATCTTACGATTATGGCAATCACCTAGCCCTCCCTCTGTGGAGGATTGGATGGTTGCGATGATTCAAACGGCATCACACGAATGTATAATATACAAGCTTCAGGATCAAGAAGAAATATTCCAACAAGTATGGGCTTCTTTTCTTCGAGATTCTTAAATATTTTCCTCTCATCATATTGTCTACTACCTTCTAATATCCTCTTTTTCCTACATATTCTTTCCCTTCTATCCTTTTTACCTTTCCTTACCGGGTAGAGAGATGGCTTTGACCTTGACTTTTACTTTCATTTCTTCTCTTTTCACTCCCCTACTTATTTACTTTTCCATTTATTCAATCATATTTTTCCTCGTCTACTTCATCTATTCTCCAATTATCTATTGATTTATTTATCTATTTATTGACTTATTTATTAACCTTTATGATCTTCATCACTCCCAATATATATCATACAACATATTTTATACATATAATAACTTAGTGGCCCACATCACAACTCATTCTGTCTAACTTATTCTTTGATTATAATAAACCACAGTTAAGATCTTTTAAGATACTTTAATTTATCATGATCAATATCCTTCTTTCTTATTATTAGCTTTCTGTCTTTTATTTTACCCCTTCCCTACCCCCCTTTTCCTTTCTTATATGATATTCTTTTTATTTTTCTATATTACATTGTATGAGTAATACCATTAGACCAATATGGATCTATTATGTTATACTATATGTATTTATTTATATATCTTTAATTTCCTAATAAAAATTACGACACAAAAAAAGGTTAAGAGTTAAAAATGCTCCTAAAGGTCACCTTCACCAATCCTTGTGAACACTTATGTTCTTTTATTTTCCCATAGGCATAATGCTGTGTTCCCCATGATGTCTAGTGAGTAGATCGAATGCAAATTCTTGTGGTATGTAGGCACTATACAGGGGTCACACATTGATTACTTTGTCTCTCATTAAGGTTCAGTTTTGTCTATGTGCGTATACACTATGGGTTAAAGTATAACATGACATGTAACATAAATATTTACGTAGTTCTAAACAATGTAATGATTTATTAATAGTGATGCATCTCCAATGTACCCATCAGGGTGAAATAGAAATCATGGTCTAAAGGATGGGTACCTTTTTATACTGGGGTATTTTCTATCATTTAAAATAGTATACAAAGGGTTGATTAATCTTTTTTCAGTCTTTGTCACTACAATCCTTTCTTGAAGTTGCCATGTGCTGCTGTGGCAGGAAAGCACCAATATTGCAAATTACAACTATAAAGCCAGTTTCCGTTTGCGAGTTGCAGGTTAAAAATCTTTCTAAAAATACAGGTACCTGCCAAAGACAAATTTGCACTCAATCACATTTTCTTTTTTCTCTGAATGAAAGTGGGTTGGCTAAAGATGCCAACATTTAAATATGTGTATGCTGCACAAGAAATTCATTATGGTAAATAATGTCAGCCATGTTTAAGAAGGAGCTGAAGCTGCGTAAAAATGAGATTACATCTTGTTATGGGAAGTATCCACAGCACACGACACTGCTGCAGGCATAAATTGAGAAATATTAGGATAAACGGACAGAGACCTGGGCATAGACCCATGTATGTGGGAAGGTGTGAGAATGCCTGTGAACCTGCTGCCCCCTCACACTGGGATGCTGTAGCTCCAGCTGGTTGGCACCACCTGCACCACTAGCCAGTAAGGAGCTCATGTTCCTCCACCTAAACAGATGCCGATGATCTCTCGCAACAAGATAGAAAGACGAGCTAGCAGTCTAGGGGAGTGCTTAAATGTTTTGTTCGCTGAAGGACTATGATTGGAGCCTGAGGCTGCTGAAGGAAATCCCTCTTCTTGTATCCTTGAAATTGACTACTCTCACAAGCTTTATGCTTCACACATCCATCCACTCAATTTGGGGTTGCCTAGTGTAATCAAGCCCAGAAAGATTATAGCAGAAGGACTGACAGCTGGATCACCAGTCAATGACAGCATTGTGCATGATGTCCTGAAGAAGCTGGGCACTGGTATGAGTTATATCCATTGACAGCAATACTTAGAGTGAAAGCAGCAGGAACTGACAGCATATTAAAGGTGCAACAGCTTCACCCCCGCACAGTGCT
This sequence comes from Calotriton arnoldi, assembly GCA_963921515.1. Taxonomy (NCBI): domain Eukaryota; kingdom Metazoa; phylum Chordata; class Amphibia; order Caudata; family Salamandridae; genus Calotriton; species Calotriton arnoldi. The sequence goes on from CAWUFW010000702.1 coordinate 2,539,642, forward strand.
TAGTTTGTAAAAAAAAAAAAAAGACATAAGTGCTTGTAATGAGGATCTCAACGGGGCGGACCGGAAGTGGGATGAGAGCGTGCCGAGTCCATCCCCACTGGAAGTGGTCCGCGGTCTAGTTGCGGATCAAGCCAGACGGGAGGCGCCAGTGACGAATGCGGAACAGAGACCCACAAATAGGACGAGAGGAGAAGAGACGGCGTGCGGCAGCATCGGAGGAGGAGAGCGGACGGAGAGTGCAGAGCGGAGCAAGGAGTCAGAGGAAGGCGGCATAGGAGGTGAACGGACGGAGTACGCGGAGTGTACCAGCGAGAAGGGGGATGGCGGAGGCACGGAGGAGCCAGCAAAGCAGAATCCAAAGAGTGTATTGTGTACCGCTACCATACCGTGCAGGCTAGAGGAGGGAGAAGACGCCCCGGGTCCCGACGCCACAGCCCTGGAGACGGGTTGTGGCCTAAGGCGAGTACCTTTCAGGGGATCATTCTGGTGGGGAGGTCTGGGGAGGTAGGGCACACGGGTGTACCGAGATAACATTCCCGACACCCACCTAACCCTTACCACACATTTCTATGGTGACGGTAGCAGGAATTGACCCAGACCTATTTATTTTCTCTTCCCGGCCCTGCCCACCGGCTACAAGAGAGAGAGACCCGGAAGACCTGCCTGTGACGGACCAGGACCAGACCTCGGAAACAGAGGACCATTTACTTTTCTTTTCATTATTTTTTGTTTCGTGCCATCTTTCTACTTGGACCATTTGAGTGACTTTAAGACATTCCTGTACATCCTCACTACTACAAGTGTAGCAATAAATCTTTAATCCACCACGTCACTTCGTCTTGTGCTTCCCTCATACCCTCCGGCAGCAGCCCGGCTTGGGAGCCGAAGCTAGCTGCCCGGAGAGCAGGGTGAAAGCGGAAGGCTCACCTGCCAGGGCCGCCCGGATAACCACAACCCAGGAACACCGGCAGAGACCCGCTGTAATGAGGATCTCAACGGGGGACACACACCCCAAAACACAGTTACTGGTACCCCTTTCCTTCCGTACTCACGTGTTACACCTAGCCCACAACCAAACGGGGGCGGACATTATGGGAAGGAGAATACGCTACAATATCTTCTGGATAGATTCTACTGGCCAGGGGTGTATGGGGATGTAGCGAAGCATTGTGCAGCCTTTGTGAGGTGCCAATATACGAACCCCGAAGGGATAAAAAAGGCCCCCCTATGTCCCTTGCCTATTATTGATGTTCCATTTAAAAGGGTCGGTATGGATCTGGTGGGTCCGCTTCCACCCTCGGCCAGAGGACATAAGTATATCCTGGTCATTGTGGACTATGCGAGTAGATATCCGGAGGCGTTTCCCTGGTCTACAATGACCACCCCTACCATAGCCAGGGCCACGGTATCCTTATTCTCCCGGGTGGGATTTCCAGCAGAGATTCTTACCGATCAAGGAACCCCTTTCATGTCCCGCATCATGGCCCAAGTTTGTGAAATTTTGGGTATTCGTCAAACCAGTACTTCGGTCTACCATCCCCAAACAGATGGCCTTGTGGAGCGTTACAATAAGACCATCAAGCACATGCTACGCAAGGTCATCTCCGAAACTGGGAGGGATTGGGACCAGAAGCTGCCCCTAATCCTCTTTGCTATAAGAACGCACGAGCAAAGATCAACAGGCTATTCCCCGTTCGAAATACTGTTTGGGAGAAAACCCCGAACTCTCTTAGATATGGCAGCGGAACAATGGGAAGGTGAGGATGAGGAGGGACAGCCCCTGACTAAGTACGCGGCTGATTTGAAGTCAGCAGTCACTAGGATTTGGGGTCTAGTGCATGAGAACATGGAAAAGCTCAAAGCTCTCAAAAACAGTATTATGATCGGAACAGCCAGTTGAGAGAGTTCAGACCAGGAGAAAAGGTACTCCTTTTACTCCCGTCCTCAGACACAAAGTTATTGACAAAATGGCAAGGACCCTATATCATCGAAAAAAGGTAACTTCCGTTACTTATAGCGTCCTACAACCACAGCGGCCTGGGGGCAAACAGATTTACCATGTAAACCTTTTAAAGAAATGGAATGACTCTGCAGCGCCTGATGGAACAGGAGGGTCAGTACTATATGTAAGCACCGAAAGACCCCTTGAGATCTCTACCATAAATAGTCAGGAAACCCCGAATGAGAAACCCCCCACAGGAGACATATTGTCCCCAGAGCAACAGCCTCAATTACAGGCTATGCTGGAGCACTTTCCCGGTCTTTTTTCCTCCACACCAGGGTTGACCTCGATGGTTCAACACGACATCATACCCTTGGCCCCAACCATCATAAAGCAGAGACCATATCGCATCCCTGCAGCCCGTAGGGAAGCCGTAGAGAAGGAAGTAACCGCTATGCTACACTCACATATCATAGAACCGTCTACAAGCAATTGGTGTTCCCCAATCGTGATAGTACCAAAACCGGATGGAAGTCTTTGTTTTTGTATCGACTTCCGTCAGGTGAACAACATCACCAAATTCGATTCTTATCCGATGCCACGGATTGATGAACTAATCGAGCGATTGGGAAACGCCAAATACATGTCAACCCTGGACCTTACCAAAGGTTATTGGCAAATACCCCTAACGCCTCAAGCCAGAGAAAAAAACGCCTTTGCAACTCCCTCCGGACTTTATCAGTTTAAAGTGCTCCCTTTCGGCCTCCATGGGGCACCGGCGACATTCCAGCGGTTAATGGACAGTTTATTGAAGCCCCATACAGAATACGCTGCCGCCTATTTAGACGACATAGTCGTTTTTAGCCCGAGCTGGATAGAACATCTCAAACATCTGGCTGCTGTGTTTTCAGCCATCCAAGCCGCCGGGCTCAAGATAAACCCAAAGAAATCCCTATTGGTCACTGACTCCATACAGTATCTCGGATATACGATCCAGAGGGGGCTCATCAAACCTCAAATGAGCAAAATCGAGGCCATCAAAACACTTCCTACTCCCAAAACCAAACATGACATACGCTCCTTCCTAGGGTTCATTGGCTACTATAGACGGTTTATCCCTAATTTTTCTTCTTTAGCCAGTCCCTTAACCAACCTCCTGACTAAAACCCACCCATCCCGAATAACTGCCTGGAGTGCCTCCCATGAGAATAGTTTTCGGGACTTAAAGAATGCCATTTGCACAGCACCAGTATTACATTGTCCTGAGTTCCACAAACAGTTTGTTTTACGAACCAATGCCTCGGGACTAGGTCTGGGTGCCGTGCTATATCAGCCTGACTCACATGGTGATCTTAAACCTCTTCTGTATATTAGCCGGAAACTTTTTCCCCGGGAGGTGTCATACTCCACTATCGAAAAAGAGTGTTTAGCCATCAAGTGGGCGATTGAGGCTCTTCAATATTATCTGCTAGGACGACCATTCACCGTACTCACTGATCATGCCCCGCTCACCTGGCTTGTGAAAAACAAAGACTCCAACCCACGTATACTAAGATGGTTTCTGGCATTGCAACCTTTTTCATTTCAGACCCTGCATGTCCCTGGCACCCGACAAATCTGTGCTGACTATTTGTCCAGGAATCCCTCCACTGAATGGCCCCACCGTCCATTCCTGAGGGGGGAGATGTGTAATGAGGATCTCAACGGGGCGGACCGGAAGTGGGATGAGAGCGTGCCGAGTCCATCCCCACCGGAAGTGGTCAGCGGTCTAGTTGCGGATCAAGCCAGACTGGAGGCGCCAGTGACGAATGCGGAACAGAGACCCACAAATAGGACGAGAGGAGAAGAGACGGCGTGCGGCAGCATCGGAGGAGGAGAGCGGACGGAGAGTGCAGAGCGGATCAAGGAGTCAGAGGAAGGCGGCATAGGAGGTGAACGGACGGAGTACGCGGAGTGTACCAGCGAGAAGGGGGACGGCGGAGGCACGGAGGAGCCAGCAAAGCAGAATCCAAAGAGTGTATTGTGTACCGCTACCATACCCGGCAGGCTAGAGGAGGGAGAAGACGCCCCGGGTCCCGACGCCACGGCCCTGGAGACGGGTCGTGGCCTAAGGCGAGTACCTTTCAGGGGATCATTCTGGTGGGGGTGGTGGGGAGGTCTAGGGAGGTAGGGCACACGGGTGTACCGAGATAACATTCCCGACACCCACCTAACCCTTACCACACATTTCTATGGTGACGGTAGCACAAACCTATAGAGCAACAAGATCAGGAATTGACCCCGACCTATTTATTTTCTCTTCCCGGCCCTGCCCACCGGCTACAAGAGAGAGAGACCCGGAAGACCTGCCTGTGACGGACCAGGACCAGACCTCGGAAACAGAGGACCATTTACTTTTCTTTTCATTATTTTTTGTTTCGTGCCATCTTTCTACTTGGACCATTTGAGTGACTTTAAGACATTCCTGTACATCCGCACTACTACAAGTGTAGCAATAAATCTTTAATCCACCACGTCACTTCGTCTTGTGCTTCCCTCATACCCTCCGGCAGCACACCCGGCCACAGTGCTGTTACTCAAAATGTTTCTTTGCACCTGCAACATCCACAGCTAGCAGTACCATCAGTGACAGTCAGACTTCTGGTGAAGAAGACAGCAAAAGTAATAGGTGAAATGTGCAGTAAAGTTTGCACAACATAATTTCTTGCTGCTTGTTCTTTCTGATTGTTCCCACGTCACTCTCTCTGCCATCTCCCGTTTCACACGCTTTTTCTTTTCTTCCCATCTCTGTCACATTCTCCTCTCATTTCTTTTTTCCTCTTTCATCCCTCCTTATTCTCTTATGGTCCCTCTTTTCTCTGTCACTATTCTCTATCTCATCTCTCTGTTGCTCTTTTTTCACAATTTAATCCCTCAGTCCCTTCGTTCTCACTCTCATCCTCCCTCCTACCTTCTCTCCCTGACTTCCTATCATAGAGAGGCTTTGTCAGACGCTAGGATGATTAGAAGCTGGTGACAGGTACTCAGTCTCCACAGAAGTTCAGCTTTTACATTGCAGGAATGGATACTGAAAGAGCTGAACTCTGCATGTGAACTGGCTCAACACATTCTATGAATCAACACAACTTTGTGTGCAGGGGCTCAGCTCTATGTATACAGGGACTATGCCCTAATTCAGGGCACAAAATAAATTGTCTGCAAAGAAACTCAACATTCTATCTGGAGGAGCTCACCTCCATCTTTGCACAAACTCTGCTGTATTTGTGCAGGGGTTCCGTACTATGTATGCAGGGACTTAGCTATAGTGTAACATTTTGTGACACTATTACTTCATTATTTTGTGATCTTTACACTTATGAACACTGTCTGGCCATTAGTTTCACCTCCTTAGTACCGGTATAACAGTACACCCCAATAAAGCAATAAGCAATAGATAGGTGTGTTGGGAGAGGATGTAGCCTAACGGCTAGGGCGGTCGATCTCTAATCTGGGGAACCGGGTTCGAGTCTCGGCAGTGACGCTCAACATCCTGTGATTCTGGGCAAATCACTTAATCTCCCCGTGCCTACGTGTCCTTGTGTAACGCAACTGGTGCTCATTTAAAGTGCTCTGATACCTTCGGGTCAAGTTCGCGCTATATAAAACTACGGGAAAAAAAGGTGACCAGTCAAGCTTTGCAAACGGTTTTCCACTGCCCAGTTACGTGTTTAGTTACTTTTAACCCGTTTGAGCTAGGAATAATTTTTTTTGTTAAAATCTGCAGATTATGAAGCAGACGATGGATTAAGTGGCAGCAGTGGCGGCTCCTCTGCTAAGGTGGAGGAGCGTTGACCCACTGCGCAAAAAGGAAAAAATAAAATGACAATAACTATCGTTGTCATTTTATTTTTCCGATTGCATGCAGTCAGTGGCCTGTGCTGGGCTGACCAGAGTAGGGGAGGAGTGGTTTGCACTCCCAAAGTGCGCATGAACTGTTTGGCCGGCCCTCTTGGGCATACCTAACAGTTCATGCACACTTTGCATTTTCCTACCAGGCTGCATTACACAGCCTGGTCAGGAACATGCACAGGCTCCCTGTTCCAGTCTGAGCGCCGATCCACAGCGCACAGACCAATCACAACACTGCATTGCAGCGTTGTGATTGGCTCAGGGAAGCCTGTGTGCCTGGTGCTTCCTGCTGCCGGCTGGACTGCAGAAAGGAAGAGGACGCAGGGGTGGCGGCGGCGGCCAGTCGTTCTAAGGTAAGGGTGTGTTTTTTTGTTGTTAATTAAACTCCCCCCGCCTCACCACCCCCATCCGGTAGCAGCCGCTACTGTGTGACAGATGCGGTAAAACTATGGTTATGCAAAAAACCGCTGTGGCCGCACAGTCGCATAATTCCATTAGCCCTGCAAACAATATAATTTGTCATTTGTACCTTTTTTGCTTCGAAGGACTCCAGTTAACAGTCAGATTGGGGACAGGGTAGAGCTCACCATTCAAGTGCAAATGCTGCCTCCGTAATCACAGTGTTAATGGGCAATCATTGTCTCAAAGAGGAATGCTGAAGCACATGGCCCTGCAGAGTGAAAGCCCCCCCTTTGGGGTCTATGAACTAGCATTTTATGAATTACTGGTGACCTCCACCCCTCCTTTGAAGGCACTTTCCAGCAGGAGGAAAAGCTGAACGCATGTTTCTAAAAAAAAACGAAAATGTTTTCACCGATGCCAGCTTCCCAAGCCCAGGATTTCCCTGAGACAAGCACCCACGAAGCTTCAGCCCAGGCTACATCATAAAACTGGAATGGGGGGGGATGGGGTGGGGGTGGGTGCCAAAACCCTTTTAGCCCATAGGGCATTGCGCGCCTGCCACTGTGTACAGTGCAGACACTATTCCTGTTTGCCCAGGATCAGTTTTTAACGTTCACCAAAACGACTGCTGGGGCATAGTGATGCTGGGGAGTTCTCCCAGGATGCCCCTGAAATCGTTTATGAAGAATGCTATTGCAGGACACCTCGGTGGCGGCAAACGTGTCTCCTTCATTTACAAGCAGTGTTGCAAGACGAGTACATAACCCCCTGATAAGAACTCTATGGAAACAGGATGCTAGCAGACCTTTTAATGACTGAGTGGGGCAGGGCGTGGATGTATTACAAAGGGGTGTCAAGTAATCCCAGGTTTTGGCAGGTTCAATTTAAAATATTACATCGCGCCTACCGCACCCCTCAAATTCAAAGTAACGTACCCAGTACAGATGGGGATGTGCCCTAGATGCTGCAGCCAATTTTTAGGTCGAGCCTAGACTCAGCGCGCATGCGCTGCTCTGCGAGACTTGTTAGGTCAAGCCTAGAGTCAGCGCGCATGCGCTGCTCTGCGAGGCTTGTTGTTGTGGAGTATGGAATAGAAGCCCCGCCCACTTTCCGCCCATATTTGTCATTGGCTTGTGTCATTGTCCTTCGTAAATGCTGGCTTCTGATTTGTTAATAGGCTTGTTAGTCCCTCCTTGGTACCGCCTTGTCTTCATTTGTAACCTCCCATGGCGACTGGCCCGCTTACTTCGGTTGTTACACGGTAAGCAGTAGCGGCTCGTGGAGGGAGTGGGCGGGGCGGGGGAGGAGCAGGGTGGGGGGAGTAAACTACGGCATACGGCCGAACAGAGGTAAGTAAACAAATAAATAAAACTAATTTCATTGTGCGCGCTGCATTGCCAAATGCGATGCAACGCGCGCAACGAAATTCGTTTTATTTATTTATTTGTTTACTTACCTCTGTTCAGCCGTATGCCGTAGTTTACTACCCTGCTCCTCCCCCGCCCCGCCCCACCGCCCCGCAGCACTCCCTCCACGAGCCGCTACTGACGGTAAGTGTTATTTAGTCTTGTAAGCACTATTTTCTGTATTGAGTTTCTCTTACTGCAGGCACGACCTGCTTTGCTTACATTCAGCGCGCCATGCACGCTTTGTCTTTTCAAGCAGCCGGAACAATGGCGCCCACTTCTTTCCAATGCCATAGGTCTCGCATTTAAATGCGATACCTATTGCATTGCAAATACATTTTTTTTTCTCTTCTCTTTCATGGCCTTAATTCACAGGGCAAACATTTACTCACCATTGTCTCTTCGGCTTGCCTCTGCTTCGCCCTGGCAGCCTGTCTCTCCTTTGAGGCTGTGCTGCCAGCGGCTGTATGTGAAACCGAAAGTGAAGAATTTCACACATGCAGCGCGGCACTGCTGGCGGTGGAGGGGGCGGGGGGAGGCAGGCTTCAGTTACACAGCAGCTCCCTGAAGAGGCCAAGGCACAGTTAAGGGGGAAGAGCAGGCTGATGCATGTTAAAAGGAACAGCACCAAACTAGTAGATTTCAGAATAAAGGAAATCTGTGCACATGAACTCTTTATCTCACTGTCGTCCAGAGGCTTAAAAACATGTCCACAGGTTACATTTTTTTGTGTTGAAAGCTGTTTGCTTGCCAGTTTGTCTGTATGACCAGGCGCTGGTAACCATGGGGAAAATTCGTGCCCAACAGTACCTGGTACTGTCTGCAAGCGGTAGACTCTCTCTTTTTTGCTACTATGGTTACAGGCTTAAATTGCAGTGAGACAATTTACAAATGGTTCCTATCTACGGACAGTTGTCAGCAGGGCCAGAGAAAGGTAAAGTGGGGCCCATTTCATATCGGTGTATGGGGCCCTCCTTCCAACAGCCAGGTGTATCTTCAATGAGATGTGTGCTGTGCAGTTATCAGCACCAAAACCCTACATAACACTATAACAGCAAACAGGATAAACGAACCCAAAATACCCAAGTTGAGCATCTGGAAACGAATACCAAGCACAGTGGGGTCTGTTGGTTTCATATGATTTAATTGAGAAGAGTCGGAGAAAAATATATTGTACAATTAACAACCCATGTTTCTCTTAGAGGAAGCAATACATCTTTTGACTGGATGAAACAGCTGTCACTCACTATAAGACTGTTGGACGGCGCCACGAAAACCAATTCAGGTGGAATCTGGCTCAAGTAGATTTTGTTTTAAGAGACAGTAGAAGTGTCTACCAGTGTTAAGAAACTATTTACATTGCGCAAAGACAAAGGGAATTGTCAAGTCTGAGCGATAGACTGAACAGCCTCCGACTTGCAACTGCTGTAATTCGGAGCCAGAACACCTGCAGAAAATAAGAGCCTTGTGTGATCACAGCTATGACATCATGCCACAAACCTTCCCCGTTGATTTTCCAAATTACGCTATCGAATGACCATTATAAAGAAACTAAATGTAATTGTATGCTGATATTGACATTAATGGGACAAATACTAAAAAGTAAAAAAAAAACATAAATCCTCATAATTTATCAACATTTCTACACACATCGGAGTTTATATAACCACCACTTACAGAAAACAAAGCGCCATCCAGTTTATTCTCCTTTTCCCAAAACACCTGCAGAAAGTCTGCTACTTAGTCACGTAGACAAGCACTTGTGACTTGTTTCACTATACTTGTGACTTGTTCCACCATCCTTCCCCTTACAACTACACTGCATATAGCTATAACATCTACAGGGACAAAGTATGCATACAAACACAAACATGGTTACTTAATTCTTGCCAAATCACCCCCCTTAACCTGTGTCTCACAAATGTCTTTTCAGTAGTCCTAATGATCTTTTTTCTCCTATTTCCTTGTCACACATCCCAGCGGCCCCTTTTGATCACTAAATGAATCCCTTTGACCACCTGTATTCCCCCATAACCATCTGGGGGCATAAACCACACCTTGCTCTCTATTACATTGCAATCCGGTCCACTTGGATTGTGTGGCAGTGGATAACCAGATTTATGCTGCAGGGATTTGCTAAGTTTATGTAGCAAGAAAAGGCAAGTTCTGGTGCGTTATGTGGCACATTAAGTGACAGTACTATCTTGCTATTTTTTTTTATTTCAGCACACTAATACAAAAAGAATTCCAAGTACATGTGGAACAGACTGACCACAATAACAAATTCCCACTCCATTACAACTAATCTTCAACTTTGTAGAAATACCGAAGTTCTCTGAGTAGAGATATTTAGTTAGGTTCATCTCCTACAATCTACCCGGAGCCCTTCATCCCAACAAACTCTTCACACATACTCTCCCATACATCCTCGGTCTCTGTTGCATTCTTCTGTATGCACATGCCGCCACACTCTAATCACATTTACATCACACACACTCCAAAGATGTCAAACTTTGTCGGTCCTCATTAAAAAAACTGTTGCCCCATAGATGTTTTAAACTGTTCAAAAAACCCCAAGAATAAGCAGGCATTACTGCTCCCAATAGTCGAATAATTAAGCACTGCACTTTCTAACAAATGGGAGAAAAGTACTGGGATCTTTGCCCCTGTCTCGCAATCAGTAGTGGCCGTTGTTTGCTACGAGTGGCCGGTGAGGGGGGACATAGGGGTCGCAAAGGGAGGGGGGAAATAAAAAATAATTAAAAAAAAAAAAAACTTACCTTCAGCCGGCCACGTCGCGCTCCTCAGCTTCTTTCTCTTCTTTAGGCACAGCGGCCAGGTTTTTTAAACACATAAATAAAAGGCATTGTCATTTACAATGACAATATCTCTCAATTGCGAGACCTATTGCTTGCAAATGCTTGTTTTACATATGATATGGTCTTGCCCTATGACTCGTCACTACTTGGGCCGGGTGATGCAAGCTTTGAAAGTGGTGCCGGCAGTAAAGGTTGAATGTTCTTCGACACATTGTGTACTTGGCCTGCACCCAAAACCCAGAATGGGTAAAAGTTGCGGTAAATGTGTATCCTTTTTTTTGTTTTGTTTTAATTATTAGCAAAGCGAAGGATAATGATTAACTGCATTCAGCTGCAGGGTCCTTCATTGCAGATGTGGTGTAAAGATTCCCACAAATGGTCACGAGCCAAAGAAAATTGGATCAAAAATGGTGTGAACGAATGAAAATGTACAAGACGATCTCCAAGAAGGGTGAGAAATGTCTGAAAGACTAATGGAAGGTGAGACTGAAACCCGTCGGTCACCAGCCCCGCACCACACATCACCTTAGAGTTGCCCACCATGATGGACCGGTACATCTATATGATTGCGGTCTCTGTTTGCTGCTATATGTGTCATTGTTAATACTTTGTGCTTTTCCTTTTTTCATTTGTGCACTACTGTGTATTGAGGTCCCTCCTATATTATTACTGTTCATTGTTTTCTGATGTTGTCAATTAGTGAATACAAATATGGTAAAAAATGCAAATGTTATTTACATGTTCAACTGCCCATATGGAGTGAGATACATTGGTATGACAACTTGTAAGATCCGTGTCCGTATAGGGGAACTTAGGCTTCAAATTGCGCGCAAAGCAAACAGGACGCGCATGACCAACTATCACCTAGAATTGACTGTTCTATGACCATACGAATAATCCCTCAAATATAGTCTCCCCTTGTGTTAAAAGCAATTGTTCATGCTACATTTTATTCCCCTGGGGCCCAAATAAAGGAAAAATCATAGATTTGAACCTTGTTGTGTGATACTATTTACTAGCCTTAGGATAATTTCACATTTGTACCATATTCTAATCCTATTTCTTAACACAGTGTATCCAAGTGAGGAGAAATCACACCAATAGTGTCTACCTTGTATACGTTTAAAGAGTGTAGTAGCAAAATTTGTTGTGAGTTCCTGTAGGCATACCGCACCCAATAACATTTTTGAATAGGTGTTTTTTATTTTAATTAGGGGTGGGCAGAGTTGGCGTAGCACCACTATGCGGAGTTCCACGGAGTTATGGAAAAAATGTGTGGAACAGGAGCCCACGTCCTGCGGCCAGCCGAGGGTCCGTGTGCCTGGGACGGGGGTCCCTCGTGCCCGGACAGGCTTCCAGATCTCCCCGGCGTGGCTGGGTTGAGAAGCAGGGACCGGGCCTGGGTTTCGGGCAGGGCCTGGGGTGTGGGAGCCCCCGTCCTGCGGCCTGCCAAGGGTCCGTCTGACCGGGACAAGGGTCCCTGGTGCAGAGCCCCCGAGCCCTCCAAAGGGAAGGCGGGACCCCTACCGCGAAGGCTCGGGGCGGGCAGATGGGCGTCCTTCGGTCCCGGCCATCTGATCGCACCTTTTCCCCTCGGCCATCTGGTCACGAGCAATGCTTTCCAATGGGGCGACCAGATGGCCGGGCCGGCCTGGAAGTCCCGGTTAGGGCTCATCCGCCTCCCCGATCCCAGCCAGGGCTCCAGGAGGTCGGGCGCCTCCGCGCCCTGGGTCCCCTCCGTCACTCGGTGCGCACGGGTTACCAGAAAGAGGGGTAGCTTTCCTCCGGATTACTAGGGGCAGGGTATGCCGGAACACCCCTCCCGGGCTGGCGGTTCTCAGCCGGGGACCAGATGGGCTACGCCCGGACAACACCTCCCCACCGTCCGGGGCTCCCTCCTCCTGTGGAAATGTGCCTTTTAATGAGCACACCGGTGCAGGGGTCACCCTTCTCTGTCCACGGGTCCGTAGACCAACAAAATAGAGATTGGCACTGAAGCTGGAATTCAAATAACAAGTTTATTAATCACTCATGAGTGGGACTACGTCCACACAGCACTCTCAAGTGCTGCCTGAGGTAGTACATTGAAGTCACAGAACACAGGCCTTATATACAGCTTTTTCTGCACTTGTTCGCATGTGAACAGAAATAGGAAAGACAAGTTTCACAAATAGTTTTCAGCAAACAAGGACAGATGAAAAACCACATGGTCAGCAAAGTGGGAGGGGGAGCAGGAGTGCTTATGGCAGCAGTAAATGATTGACAGTTGAGTCTGAGACCAGGTGTTCTGGCAGCTACAAACTCTTAGCACGTACATTGCTTTTAGCTGAGTCAAGAAGTCAACTAAAATAGACCGCACAGGCAGGGAAAAAGACGAGCAGCAGAGGACGGGAGAATTACAAAGCCAACAAAATGGATGCCACAACCAAGATGGATTCAGCTTATGCTAACGGAAATTATTTCAGATTTCCACACTCCGGCCCGCGGCGTGGCAAAGTGCCCGGGACGGGCTCCATCGGTCCTGGGCAGTCCTCCCCCGGGCGTCCGGGCCCGAGAGCTCCTGCGGGCCTCCCCGTGCCTGAGGCCCAGCCGGGGTCTCCGAGCCCCCAGGAAGCGGAGCCCCGAGCCCTGCAAGGGCAGGTGGGACCCCTACCATGAAGGCTCGGGCGGGCAGATGGGCGTCCTTCGGTCCCGGCCATCTGATCGCGCCTTTTTCCCTCGGCCATCTGGTCGTGCGCAATGCTTTCCAATGGGGCGACCAGATGGCCGGGCTGGCCTGGAAGTCCCGATGAGGGCTCGTCCGCCTCCCCGATCCCAGCCAGGGCTCCAGGAGGTCGGGCGCCCTGGGTCCCCTCCGTCACTCGGTGCGCACAGGTTACCAGAAAGAGGGGTAGCTTTCTTCCGGATTACTAGGGGCAGGGTATGCCAGAACCCCTCTCGGGCTGGCGGTTCTCAGCCGGGGACCAGATGGGCTAGGCCCGGACAACACCTCCCCACGATCCGGGGCTCCCTCCTCCGGCCCGGGGCGTGGCACAGTACCCGGGACGGGCTCCATCGGTCCTGGGCAGTCCTCCCCCGGGTGTCCGGGCCCGAGAGCTCCTGCGGGCCTCCCCGTGCCTGATGCCCAGCCGGGGTCTCCGAGCCCCCGGGAAGCAGAGCCCCGAGCCCTCCAGAGGGCAGGCGGGAGCCCTCCCGCGAAGGCTCGGGCAGCCAGATGGGCGTCATTCGGGCCCGGCCATCTGGTCACGCCTTTCCCCTCGGCCATCTGGTTGCGCGCAATGCTTTCCAATGGGGCGACCAGATGGCCGGGCCGGCCTGGAAGTCCCGATGAGGGCTCGTCCGCCTCCCCGATCCCAGCCAGGGCTCCAGGAGGTCGGGCGCCTCCGCGCCCTGGGTCCCCTCCGTCACCCGGTGCGCATGGGTTACCAGAAAGATGGGGTAGCTTTCCTCCGGATTACTAGGGGCAGGGTATGCCGGAACCCCTCTCAGGCTCGCGGTTCTCAGCCGGGGACCAGATGGGCTAGGCCCGGACAACACCTCCCCACCGTCCGGGGCTCCCTCCTCCAGCCCGCGGCGTGGCACAGTGCCCGTGACGGGCTCCATCGGTCCTGGGCAGTCCTCCCCCGGGTGTCCGGGACCGAGAGCTCCTGCGGGCCTCCCCATCTACGAGCCCCTGGGAAGCAGAGCCCTGAGCCCTCGCGCGAAGGCTCGGGGCAGCCAGATGGGCGTCCTTCGGGCCCGGCCATCTGGTCGCGCCTTTCCCCTCGGCCATCTGGTCGCGCGCAATGCTTTCCAATGGGGCGACCAGATGGCTGGGCTGCCCTGGAAGTCCCAATGAGGGCTCATTTGCCTTCCCGATCCCAGCCAGGGCTCCAGGAGGTCGGGCATGTCCGCGCCTAGGGTTCCCTAAGTCTCGCGGTCCCGGCCATCTGATTGCGCCTTTTCCCCTCGGCCATCTGGTCGCGCGCAATGCTTTCCAATGGGGCAACCAGATGGCCGGGCTGGCCTGGAAGTCCCGATGAGGGCTCGTCTGCCTCCCCGATCCCAGCCAGGGCTCCAGGAGGTCGGGCGCCTCCGCGCCCTGGGTCCCCTCCGTCACCTGGTGCGCACGGGTTACAAGAAAGAGGGGTAGCTTTCCTCCGGATTACTAGGGGTAGGGTATGCCGGAACCCCTCTCGGGTGTCCGGGCCCGAGAGCTCCTGCGGGCCTCCCCGGGCCCGAGCCCCCGGGAAGCAGAGCCCCCGAGCCCTCCAGAGGGCAGGCGGGAGCCCTCCCGCGAAGGCTCGGGGATGGCAGAAGGGCGTCCTTCAGGCCTGGCCATCTGGTCACGCCTTTCCCCTCGGCCATCTGGTCGCGCGCAATGCTTTCCAATGGGGCGACCAGATGGCCGGGCTGCCCTGGAAGTCCCGATGAGGGCTCATTTGCCTCCCCGATCCCAGCCAGGGCTCCAGGAGGTCGGGCGCGTCCGCGCCTAGGGTCCCCTAAGTCTCACGGAGTGCACGGGTTACCAGAAAGAGGGGTAGCTTTCTTCCGGATTACTAGGGGCAGGGTACGCCGGAACCCCTCTCGGGCTGGCGGTTCTCAGCCGGGGACCAGATGGGCTATGCCCGGACAACACCTCCCCACCGTCCGGGGCTCCCTTCTCCGGCCCGCGGCATGGCAAAGTGCCCGGGAAGGGCTCCATCGGTCCTTGGCAGTCCTGCCCTGGGCGTCCGGGCCCGAGAGCTCCTGTGGGCCTCTCCGTGCCTGAGGCCCAGCCGGGGTCTCCGAGCACCCGGTAAGCAGAGCCCCCGAGCCCTCCAGAGGGCAGGCGGGAGCCCTCCTGCGAAGGCTTGGGGCGGGCAGATGGGCGTCCTTCGGGCCCGGCCATCTGGTCGTGCCTTTCCCCTCGTGGAGAGGTGT